>VDFB02033946.1:0-40260 GCA_007258455.2 Sequoia sempervirens | reverse complement strand
TGATTTTGTTCGATGATTATACCAAGATGACTTGGATTACATATCTAAAAGAGAAATTAGAAGCTTTTGAGAAGTTAAAATTATTTAAGGCTATAGTGGAGAATGAGACTAGAAGGAAAATCAAGGTCCTGAGATTAGATAGAGGTAGAGAGATTACAATTGAGAATTATTACATATTATTTGAAGAGTATGGAATTCAGAGGTATTTTTCTACCCCTAGAACTCCACAACAAAATGGCTTGTTACTGAAAGAAAGAACCATACTATATAGGAAATGACAAGGACTATGCTATGTCAAGCAAATCTACTGGATATGTACTGGAGAGAAGCTACACAAAAAATTTTGGTGTATATTCTAAATAGAGTTTAGACCAAGCAAAAGATAGAGAAGACTCCATGTGAGTTATGGAATGGAAGACTAACATTAGTAAGGCACCTCAAAAATTTTGGAAGCAAGTGCTACATCAAGCAAGATGAAGAGAATTTAGGTAATTTTTACTCAAGATTAGATGAAGGAATTTTTCTTTGTTACTCTTTAAGAAGAAAATATTACAAATGTTATAACAAAAGATTAAAGAAGATAATTGAAAGTGCATATGTGAAGGTTGATTAAAAACAATTTAGAATACTACTATTCTAGAGGAAGAAGATGATGAGGAATCAATTCATTGAAACATTGAAGATACATAAGAAGTTGTTTCAAAACTCTAGCCATGTATGTTTTGAAAAATCACTCTATAGATCAAGTAATAGGTGATAAAGATAGTGGGGTTATAACCCAAAAGAAGCTAGAAAGATAAAGATAACAAGTACATTTTAATTTACTATCAAAGATATAACATAAGACATATAATGAAGTCTACAAGGAACAAGGATGGATGGAAGCAATGGAGGAATAACTAAATCAGATAATGAAAAATGAAACTTGGGAACTTTTCCCAAGGCCTAAAGATAAAAATGTGATTGGAACAAAGTGGATATTTAGAAACAAGCTGAATGAAGAAGGTGAAGTGATCCAAAACAAAGAAATACTTGTTTGTAAAGGGTATGCTCAAGTTGAAGGTATAGACTTTGAGGTGACATTTTCTATGATTGCTATATTGGAGGTAATCAAAATATTTTTAGCTCTCTCAGCATTCAATAAATTCAATGTGCATCAACTGGATGTGAAGTCAACATTCTTGAATGGATATATTGAAGAAGTATATATTGAGAAACTAGAAGGATTTCAATTCATTAACAATCCAAATTATGTTTGCAAATTGAAGAAGGCTTTGTATGGATGCAAGAAATCTCCTAGAGTTTGGTATTCAAGGTTGGATGGATACTTGTAACAAGGATTCTAGACAGGATGTGTAGACATTAATCTGTACACTAAAACATAAGAACAAATTTTGATAGTTGTGGTTTATGTTGATGACATAATTTTTAGGAGGGTAGTAGTGAAGAAATGTGCCAAAAACTTCGGAAGACCATTCAAAGTGATTTAGAATGAGCTATGTTAGAGGAGAATTGTCTTTCATTTATGGGTTGTAGATTTGTTCAAGTAAAAAAGGGATTTTATTTCTACTTACATCCATGAGGATATATTAAGTAGGTTTAGGATGAAATATTACAAACCTATTTACAGCACTATGAGATTTCCAGGTGCTAAGTTGTGAAAGGATGATGATTCTACTTGAAGATAAAACTTTTAACACATTTTGTAGATTTGGTTTGTTGCATGTGGCAACATCTAGGATTGGATTCCATGGTGGTTCAGAATGGTTTCAATTTTTATTAGGGACCCATGTGAAGGTGATGAAGAGAGGATATTCAAGTATTTGAAGGCTGCTATAGAATTTAGTCTTTGGTATCCAAAGGTAAAAATTTCCTCTATAGTTACATACACAGATGTAGATTGGTTAGGTTGTGTAGATGAATGAAAGAGCACAAGTGGCATTGCATTCTTCCTTGGAGATAGTTTGGTGTCTTGGTTGAGTAAGAAGTAGGAATCATTTTCTCTATCTACAATAGGTGATAACATAAGTTAAATAAACATTTCAAAGAATCTTATGATGCACTCAAGAACAAAACACATTGCAATCAAATATCATTTCTTGAGGGAAAAGGTTGCTAAGAGAGAAGTCAGATTGGAATATGTGGATACAAAGGAGCAAGTTGTGATATATTTCATGGAAACCACTTCCTAAGGAGACATTTGAGTTTCTCGAGGTAGAATTTGGTATTTTTAACCCTCCTCTTGATTCAAAGAGGGAAAGTATAGGAGTGATTTTCAAAGTAGTATTTTTTGGGAATCAAAGAGTCTATCAGAAATGGGTTTTGGATGTTGCAGTGCTAGTTAGGATGTTGATCTTTCAAGTGATATGCAAAGGGAGAGTGCTCAAGATGTTAAATTGATTATAAAGAATAACTATCTTGATTTGAGGAAATGCTAAGTTAAGGAGAGAGTGCTCAAAATGTTGAATTTCTCAGAAATAATAACTATCTTTTTATCTTTCAATGTCATATATTTCACAGGGGGGTAAATGCTATAGCACAAGAATCATTCAAACTTATTAATTAGGAGTGTTTTTGTGGCCCCAATATTTTGTTATTTTCCAATAATGACAAAGAGGGAGATTGTTGAGCATAAGTTATCATTGATTTCAAACTAATGTTAGTAGATCATTGTTGATGATAGTGATTATCAATGGGTGTTAAGGCTATCAGATGTGAAGGTTGTCAAAATGAAGAATATTATGTCTCAAGGTTCTAGAAGCACATTGATTGACAGTTTGGAGATGGTTTAATCTATTTAGGCATCATATATCATATCAATTGTAGCATGACTACCTTTAGATAGTTAATGAATTTATTATACTATGTTGGGTATGCATTCAACATGTGTGTGGTGGTCTATAAGGATGTCTTTTGGGGAGAGAGATTAGTGTGGTTGGTATTTCCTTTATAAATATGATGTAGCTCTATGGTTTGGAAGGAGAGTATGCCTACACTAGTTCTATCAGTTTCTTCTATTTTTAGTGGTACGACTCATTTTGCAAGGAGCTTGGAATATCAAAAGCTTCATCAAGCTACTCTGAGTTTGAGGCATGTGTGGCAACAACTTCTAGTATGTAGAATTCAATTAAAGCATATGGAGTAAGGATAGGACCTATTTAAGGTTCTCATGGCGGTGCAAGGTGTCATGTTCTTTTGGTGGCATGTTTGAACTGGTGTATTACACATTTCATGAAATTTAAATTTAGGTCCACCCTATGTTGCCTAGGTTGGTGCAAATCCCTAGCCAACATAGAAGAGCATTAATGTAATGTCATGTATATGTTTCAAATGTTCATATACATTGTAATGTAACTAAAGGATAAGTGAGTGAGTAATAAGAGTGGAATGTACAATTGCGTTATATGCAAGTGAAATGAATGGAAGGTACGTGACATAAGTCTAAAGGAAAGAGGGAGCGCCAGTATCAGTGTGTCTACTGGTGCATATAGGAGTTATATTTCAAAATTTCCATTATTTCTATTCTGGTAGGAAGGGTGTTCTACCTTTTGTATTGTTCTAGCAAGGATTGGTGTCTCTATTTCAATGGGGATTGGTGTTTCTTTTACTTTTTGGTGCTGCTAAATATTTTGGTGATTGGTGTCTCTGGTAGGTTGGTTCCTACATCAGATTATAAAATTCACTTATTATATTCCTACGTGTGAGAATTTCCCACCGTGGTTTCTACCATCTTGGGTATCCATGTAAATTTGGTGTTATGTGCTATCTTGTGTTGTGCTTTACTTACTAGCTTGCTTGGTTTAGTGCTCTTAATGTTGAAAATCTATAAAGTAGTTGTGAAGGTTTCCAAAAATGTTGTAATTATTTGGATCTACTGATTCAACCCCCCCTCTTAGTAGATTTTGTGCCTTTCACATCCATCAATCATTTTTTGTGGCAACTTATGGTGATACAATCACTTCAAAAGGTAACACTATCAATTATAATTTTTTTATTACACAATTATTTTTCATTTTTTGTCTTTCCAAGATAGGATAAGAAATCTTTATCAATCATCATTCATTTTTTTAGAGGAAAATAAAAACAAGATTTAACTTAGGCAAGCCTCAATACAACACAACCTTTCCCCCTCTTTTCATGTGTGCAAGTGAGATCCAAAAGTTTCATCAACAACAAGTTGTAGAAAAGTGCATATTATACTTGTACCTTTAGAATTATTTTTCAAGCATTCAAAAATGATCATTTTTGGACAAGGGAACCCTCACCCTTGTCCCTTAAGCTTAGGCTCCACTGTACATGTATGGGCCTCTTTGTCATTACTTTCCAGATATGTGTCTATTTTGTAGTATTTCATTTTTGTCTATGTGATAAATTGCATTTCTAGATCTAAGGTTTATGTCAAATTAATTATTTAAAACACATTATATTTTACCTCTTTGCAACAAAAAAGAACCAAATCCTAATAGACTAGATCTCCCTTGAGGCAACTAGCCAATCATCAAAACCCTAGTTGGTTTGTGTTCTAATGTTGAGTCCAAAGAAGGAAAGCTAGATCTAGGTTAATTCACTTGTTGGATCTTGAATCTCTTTCCCACTTAATAGGTCTAATAGGGATAAATTACACTATTTTTTGGGATCTATTATATAATGCAACATAGAGACATATAGTTTTGTGAATTATCAACTTGTTTGAGGTTTAGAAAAAGACATAGCCAAGGAAATAGAAAGTGTCATGGAAACTATGTTATTAATAATTATATAAGTATTATTTTAAAATATTGTGTTACTCTTTTATAACTTAATGAAGAAGAAACTCTAGGTGATATAGTAGGAGTTTATGAGATAGGTGCATCCAAGTGGCTAATAGTCTACTAGTAATCACACAAGATTGTGCAAAGATATGCAAATGAAGGATATCTCATTAGTAATTTTTTTATCCCTAATTAGAGGCTAAAGTTTTTTAATGAAAACTCTCTATACATATGAAACATGGAGTGCATATAAAATTTGTGAGAATAGATATTGGTATATAAGCATAAAACTAACTTTAATTTTTCAAGAGTACCCTACTTACAATACATCACACCAATAAATGTGACCTAGGGGCATATTTTAGCCTAAAAGTTCTACAAGAATTGATTAACTAACTAATCAAAATAATTAATTGAATGATAACATAGTGAGAAGAATCAATCCAATGTAGTGTCTTTCAATGGTCCTAAAATATGAAATCACTACATAATACTATGAAGGTAGATACATGTGTCTATAGATGTCCCATTCCATTATAGCTTTTAAAGTGTGGTACCTTAAAACCTATCACTAATGTGGTAGCTAGGATATGTAAGGATAGCAGGCCATGATGATAGTATGGTGGAATGATAGGTTGAGTAGAAGAGGTGGTTAGTGAGGCTAGATGGTGTTGAGGGTTCCATAATGTGAATGATTATTCCTTAATGTATGCATTTAAGATGGTGTAGTTAGAGATTCTTTATTTTATATAAAACAAATTTTATATGCATTTTGGTTGCATGTATGGTTGAGGATAAATGAAATTCTATTATGGAACATGATGATGTTTAAAATCTTGGTGGGTAGCTATCAATTTATTCTATTATTTGGGGTGAGTCCTAGAAATTATGACACACTCACCATTGTGCTGATTTTATTTTAATGTTGGATTCTAATTATATTGTATAAGTTCTTCTAAATATATTTTTACTGTTACAAAGAGTTAAATTTAATTTGTTATAAAGTTATGTGATATTTGTGATGAACATATTTTAAAATTCACTTTTTTTAACTTCATGATGACTTATCTAAGAAATTAAATAAATTAGAGGGGCTTATGAGGACCTCTACTAATTTATTTAGTTTGGTTGCACAAATACATATAGAGGGAGAGCGATTTTCAATTTATTTTCCCATATTGTTTACATTTTTAGTTAGTTAGAAAGAATGAAAAGGATTATGAGGTCCTTGACCAATATTTTTATATATTCTACACTTTAAATGAGGTGGAAATTAAAATCTAAGAGTTACTATAAGGAAAATATTATGAAAATTAGTGGTACAATGTGTCTTATTTTAGATAGTGACTTGGTGTTTTAATCATTGGTATGATATAATATATATTTTATGCATGAAAAAGAAATGTGGCAATTTATGGTCTATATGAAATACTATTGAGATTTTTCAATTCTTGTGATGAAATGAATCAAGAATCACAAATTCCTTATCCAAGGGATTTGTGATTGTGATATTATATTCGATTGTAATTGAATTGTAGTGGTTGTTTTTCTATGTTTTGGTCTTTTACTATTTGGTACATTTTTGTGACCACATTCATGAAGGTGGCATTTGGAAGATTTGTATAGTTGTATGCTTGGTGGTAAAGTGCTCCCATGGTGATCTCTCTTTTTCATTCACTTCATATTTAGAATGATGCATGCATTCTCTATAATTTTAGAAAATGTATTAATCATTGACATGTGTTTTTATTCCTTCACTTGATATTTCTAAATGATTTATGTAAGTACTTTTCCAAGCTAATTATGATTTTAAATTTATTTTCTCATCACTATATGATAATGGTGACCAAAGGGAAATTTTTCTTAACTTGGACTTTCTTAATATGCATATGAAAATATATTTTTGGATAAGTTTTATTTTCTATATGAAATTGTTATTTTTCTTTCTACTTTGAATTTTATGAATATGATTTAATTAAAACACAATACAAGACTAAGACTTCCATTGTTTTGCTTATAAGAATGTGGTATTGTTCTTTAATTGGAAAATAGATAATTCAATGTTTTTACATGTGTCTTGTTATTGTAGTGTGATTTAATCATTTAGAATTTAAAGAATATTATCAATCATTTATTTTTCTTAACATAAGTAATCTATAAAACACTTGCAACCTTAAGTTCCTCACTAAAGATTGGGCTACCATAACTTTAGTTAAGCCATGCAATGGGAAAAATGATTAGGTTTATGGGGATTTTGGTTTTTTGACTGGTGCTGGTTGAATCAGCCTTCATTTATGTTTTATTTTGCTAAAGACATTGTTAATGTTCTTATGTTTCCTTATGACTCGTATGACCCTTGGTGGTCCGTGGTTAAGACAGTTTTAAGTCATGTTTTCATGATGGACATAACTAGTAGTTTTAGTTCTTGCGATAGTTTTTGAGATGTTTTTGATATGATCTGCTTAGGGTGATGGTTTGGTTTCTAGACTTGTTGTTACTATGTTGTTAGTGTTACTCTGCTCTGGATGGCTGGTGGTGCCTTGTAATTAAGAGACAACACCCTAATTTTGTTGCTTTTTATATCAAAAACACTTGCAATCTTAAGATTAAAAACTATTCTTATTGATTTCCATTTTTTATTATACATTATAAAGAAAATATTTGTTTGAGTATTTAATTTTAAGAACCTTATTATTTACTTTTTATTATAATTAAAATTCAAATCAAAATGATGTACACTATGGAATTATTTTTTTCTATTTAAAAAATATGACTATATACATTACCAAATTATTTTGCTCTTCAAAATTCTAAATTTATTATTTCTTATTATCTTTTTTGAAATAAAATAATTATAATAAATCATAACTTATTTAAATAAGAAACATAAACAATTTAATATATTTCTTAATAACACAATTTTATAAAATACTTTATTAAATCAAATTTCTAAATAAATAACCACTTTGTATATTTTAACCTTTAATATATTATAAAAAATAAAACTAAATAAATTATAAAAGACAATATTTTTACATCATCTAATATCATTTTATTTCCTTAAACAATGCCATTTTATTTCTTTTTATTGTTCATATCATCTCTTTTCAATATCATTCATTCCCCCAAATCTATCATTCTCGTCACATAATATTGCCTTGTTTCAATCACCATGAATCATAGTTTTGTAATCTATTTTGAACTCAAAAATTAGCATGGAAAGTTTAGGGAGTATAATCTCAATAGTTATTTGCTTGAGTTTTTGTTTCATTATTGTTTCATTATAAGTGTCAAAAATAAAAAATAAGTTTAATTTTATATAAAAAAATTAGAAACTGCAAGTTTTCCCTCAAGGACTTGTCAAGAAAATCAGAGTTCTTCTTAAGAGTACATTTCTTTCTACCTTGCACAACTATTCAAGAAGAAATAGTGACCAAATTTGAATCCTTAAGACCGGAAGGGAGAGAAGCCCCTCTAGAGAGACTAACCAAAGGTTCAAGAGAACGAGAGCAACAAGAATCACAAAGAGACAACCTTGTCCAAAGCCAGAATAGTAGGAACGACATTTGTTTTTATTAAACATATAAATATTATTATTAATTAGTATGAAATTTTAACTATAAATTTTTATTTAAAATAATGTATATTATGATTATAATTACATGTTAATTTTTTTATATAAAAATTATTTATTATACTTTTTAAATATTTTATAATGATAAAATTTTAATAATATAAAAATAATTTATAATAAAGAATTTAAAGTATAATTAAATAAAAATAATATAATTATAAAATAATTTAATTTTAATTATTAATTAATGTATATATTCAAATATAAAAATGAATTCAATTCACACTAACATGATATAGAAATTTTTTACGTTATATTCATAATTTTTAAAAATAATTATATATATATCACTAAATTAATAAAAACTAATATTCTATTAATATGTTTTAATCCTTATAAACTAGATACCTTAATGGAGTTGTATTACCACCATAATCAATTGGGAGTAAGTTTGATTAAATAAATGAGATATGAAATTGATTACTTTTCACTATAAAGAAGTTGCATAACTTTTATGAATTCACTTATATTTATAGAGTTTACAATGCACAAATTAGACATATCTAAATTGATTGCCAAGGGCTAAAGATGCAACATGGAAAGTACCAAATCCACTATTCAAATATTAGATCAATCATATAATAGTGATAATGGAGAATTAATAATAAATAATTATAGAAGGATCAATAATTAGAAAATATAGTTTTTGGAAATAATTTTTTTCCTTTTTTATATCTAAATGTACACTCTTTTTTATTGTAGAGCTTAAATAATATGTGTATTTAGATTTCAATTTCTATTGAGAAAAAAAGTGTTGATTTTATTTACTTATGTACATATGAATTGAAAAATCTTCAATACATTGATCCATTTAATAATAAAACTTAAACTACATATTCAAATTTCAATTTTAGTTAACATAAAATATATTTAAAAAACTGATCTATTGTGATCATAATAAATTACTATTAACCATTATAGAATATAACTATCAACTATATGCTCTAATAAATATATAAATTAATAGAAGATCAAATAATTAGATTCTATTATAAATGCAACTCAAACACATAAAATCCTCATAATTTATTGTACTACATTTTGTATAAAACTAGTTTGGAAAAGTTTAAATAGACTAAATAGAAAATAATAGTTATGTCTTGTAGAATATTAAATAAGGAAAGAAAAAATTATATATTTATATATATCATAGAGACCAAATGTTAGAACAAAGAAAAAAGTGAAATGCTATAAATGACTACATAAAATCATATATATTTAAAAGATAAAGATTAAATCAAATCTCAGAATAAAGAAAAAATGAATTGTTATAAATGAACACATAAAATGATATTCATTTATAAGATAAAGATAAAATGTATAAAGAATTTAGAAAAACAAATGTTTTTTTTTTAATTTTTTAATAAATAACTATATAAATCATATATATTTATAACTTAAATAGATAAACGAAGAAACGGTAGTGGATATAACTATTTCTTATTTAACAGAATTACAAGATGAAGGTTGAATGTTGGGAAGTCCTATAAGAGATAAAATGGAAAAATGAGGAAATACAAGTGGAGTCCTTATAATAAATAAAAACAAAAATAAAAAACAAAAGTAAAAGTAAAGTGGTATACATTTATGGTTTAAAGATTGAATGTGTTTGGAATGTAAGTGGGACCTGGTTTTCTAAGTGATGGTTGCTGGTCCCGTACGCCATGAGATGGAAAGTCGGAAGAGAAGGATTTTAACTGTACTGAAGAGGCAGGGCCACCTTAGAAACAATAATGGAGCAAAAGTTATGGCATACCTTCATGAACAAGTTCAACATCATGCAGTTCATATGGGCATGGCTTACAAGTACTGCTTGTTTCTCTGTGTAGATGAAGCTGAAGCTGACATCCACTTGAGAGCATGCTATATGAGAACAACCAGGTGTCCACTAGTTATGTAAGAGGCCCTGAGCTTCTAGTATACCTAGATTTCTTGTTTCCATCACAGAGAACAATAAAATGAGAGCAGGGGGATGCACAGTGCAACACACTCTCACAGTGGAGGCAGCAGCAGCTGTGAGAAGTGCAGTAGGGTTGGCCAGACGGCGCGGCCATGCCCAAGCAACACCACTGCATGTAGCAGTGATGCTGCTGGGCTCAGAGTCATCACTCCTCCGCCGTGCCTGCCTGCGCTCACATCCACTGCAGTGGAGGGCATTGGAAGTATGCTTCAACGTGGCGCTCAACCGGCTTCCTGCTGCAGCAGGCGCTGGGCAACCATCGCTTTCCAACGCTCTCATTGCTGCACTCAAACGAGCGCAGGCTAACCAACGGCGGGGCTGCATAGAACAGCAGCAAGCCCAGCCACTACTGGGCGTCAAGGTGGAGATCGAACAGCTTGTGATCTCCATTCTTGATGATCCTAGCGTGAGCCGGGTGATGAGAGAGGCGGGGTTTTATAGCACTAATCTCAAATATAGCCTAGAGAACAATACCCATCTCAGCTACTCTTTACAAATCAGTGGTGGCGGTGGTGGCGGCGGCAGTGGTGGCGGCTGCGCCACCGCCACTGCTTCAGCCTTTAGTCTGCAGCCACAAAACTGTAGAGCCAAAGATAAACAAATTAAGTCCTCATTTTCCAAAGACATGGAATCCCTGGTGGAGGCGCTGGCATTCCACAAGAGGAAAACCACTGTAATAGTAGGCGACGAACCCTTTTACACAGAATGTATTCTTCGCCAGCTCTTCATTCGCATTGAATCCGGTGACATACCAGATCGTATAAAGAATGTTCAGGTCATTGGCCCTCAGATTTTTTCTTGCCTTTATTGCAGTAGGGATGAGCTTGAGCGGAAGCTTTCAGCTTTGAACACAACTGTGGCCAGCTGCTGCCTCCGTGGGGTTATTCTCTATGTGGGAGATCTTCGTTGGGCGCTGGAAATGAACCAGAATCATAATAGAAGTTCCTGCTGTTCTTATTCTCCTGTGGAGCTTGTTATTAAAGAGGTGGGCAGAATGTTGGCTTGTTATGGTGATCGCCTCTGGTTGTTGGGGTGTGCAACTTATGAGACGTACATCAAATGTAAAATGAGGCAGCCAAGTTTGGAATCTCTCTGGAAACTGCAGCCTCTCACTGTTCCTACAGGTGGCCTCAGCTTGGCTCTTCACCACTCCAGGTACGTTCAAAATCTCAGAACATCTTGTATACCACTGCATATTTCTTCTAGAATTAGTGTAATTTGAAACTACTAGTAATGATTTTACAGAAATTGTGTGTTTTTATAAATCAACATTTGGGATTGTATTCACCAATCTTCTTACATTCTTGTAAATATGATATAAACTGTGGAAAAACTTAAGCCAACTATTAGTATTGTTCATAATTTAATTTAAAATAGAATTTAGAATTTAGTATAGTAAGTGAAGAAAGGGCTCATTGTTGTTTTTAAACTATATATAGTATTTCAAAATACTTAAAAATTAAAATACTTAAAATCATGTAAAATTCTATTAATTATGAAATAAATTATCAATATAAGATGCTTATATCTTTGATTTCGAGATTTTATACTTTTATCATCTTTTAACTAAACAAATATGTTAGAATGAAAAAGAGGTGATAATACTGATATTATTACATAATTATTAGAACAGGCAAAGAGCTAATTGCTACGATCAACTGGTGATATATTCCTACAAAGGATCTGTAAAACTGAGAGAAACTACACTAGTAAATTGAAAAAAACATTGATCACCTTTAGAGAAAAGCTCAAATTGTCAAATAGTCATACTTCCTACTTCCTATTACAATCCAAAACTAAGATCATGCTCATTACTACAATCTGCTTAGAACTTTTGAATCTCAATTCAGAACTATTAATGCCTTATAATCCTTAAAAGTTTTTCTTTTAATCTGGAAGGAGTGGAACTCATTAGGAGCTTGCAATGCCAGAGAAGAATTCAATTTATGAATTATTTTATCCTTAGTGTTTAAAATCCTTATTTTCCATTTCAAATGTTCAGATTGAATGGGGTTTGTATCTCTTTTCAGTATGCATTCTCCTTCTCTGGTGACCTAAGACCATTGGATAGCATCGTTTTGGGGTTAACGAACTTGTCAAATTATCCATTTGTAATGAGATTCCAGTTTGAATATTACTTATTCTTATGAGCTAAAAGCGTATTGACTGTAGATCAATTTTAAAATATAAATGATATATTTAAATTTATATGTAGTATTTTGTTATCTATAAATTACATGTTTTCATATATTTTTAATTATAATAGAAATTTATATGCATAAATAACAATATAGTATATTATTATTATTGAGCACAAATATATAGAATTATAATTAAATCTTATTAATAAAAATAAATAAAATTATTGATTTTTTCTTTTTTCTTTTTAATTGAAATTCGATTATCAAAAGGAAAGACTAGATTAGGGCGGTCATATTAACTACATCAATCCAAACTAGACTACAAAATATAACCAAAAAACGTATGACAAGGTCCAATAACCATTAGATACATAGTGATCAAAAGATCAGTTCACTTATCATTTCAATTAGGATCATTTCAGCTCATCTTGTATGATTTCTTTTTTCATATATATATATATATAATTTCCTCTTATAATGAATAAATCTTCACCATTAAATGAATTTAAATCACATATATAATAATTATTAAATAATCATTTTAATATAAACTCAATTTGAAATCAAGTATGATAGTTAAAATAATATATATAAGAAAGTGCTTTTATGCTTAACAATCCAATGTCATTGGCACATTACATGCAAAAACAAGTTTTTTTGAGATGAAGCAAGTCACATTGTCTTCTAAGTGAATTCTAGTGAAGTAGTTTGTTTTCAATCTTTCATCACATTGAAAATAAGATTTAATGTAGAATACCTCATCACAGGTTGAAAATAAGATTTTATGTAGAATTAATTAGTTGAGTTATACATAGTATTTAAGTATACAATATTTTAAAATCCATTTATCTCTCTTTGTCCCTCTATATGTGTATGTGTTTCAAATATCACATTATATATGCATACAAACATTGAAAGAGAGATAAAATTTATGTTAACATCCTTTGAGTTAGGAAGGTTTCTAAGATCTCTTAAAAGTGTTAATTTATTTCAAGTGTTTTTTAATATAAATATAATTACATAACTAATTTTTAAATTATCATATATATATAAACAAAATGATACTTGAGTATCTTTAATCTTTTCAAACACAAGGATGGTTAAAATTAAATTTTTGTAATCATGTAGTTGAGACAAGATCTTACAATTTCTTAAAAGAATTTAAAAAGCTATGTAAATGAAAAGAATTATGTATTAGTTAACTTCAATAATTAATAAAAATAAAATTTCACAAAATATCAATAGTTGAATTGATAATTATTCCTTAATAAATGCTTAAAAAAACCACATAAGAAAAATTGAATTTAAAGAACTAGAGATATTAAGAAAACTTGAAATTAAAAAGAACTAGAGATGTTATTCATAAAAGAATTTTGAAAGCAATCAATCACTCAAATTAACTCCCTATAGTAAGATCAACAATATTAGTAAAGATAATTATGAAATTATTATAGAGTGGTGAAGAATCATGGTTATCTATAAAGTAGAAGAAAATGATCATTGTTAAAGAAAGATGAATAATAATTGAATCATTTAAAGAAATAGTTTTTCATTATTATGTAAAATTCAACCATTAAATGGAAAAAGTAATGAGATTATAATTTTATATTAGGAATTATTAGTATAATACAATTTTAATGTTTTAATTTTGATCTTCTTAAATATATAATTAGTTTAATAAGATGAACAATAATTGGATCAATCAAAATGATATGCTTTTTATTAGTATGAAAAAATCAATCATTAAGATAAGTATATGATATCAATCATTAAGATAAGTATATTATCATAAGGTATTATAATGAGAGCATAATTATATATTAATTTTTTTTTAATATATTATAATTTTAATGTCTTCATTTTGATTTTTTTAAAGATAGAATTAGTTTTATGTGATTTTCATTTTTTGAAGAATCATAAATTGAAATTATCTTATTCTATATAAAGAATTTTTTAGTTTGGTTTTTCTAAAGACAAATTTAATCTTTATATGTGCCTAATATTTGAAGGGATGGATTTCATTTAACAAAAGATCATAACTTGAAGTATAAAGTAGGTGATAATAATTCTTCTATTAGTTATATCTCATGTTGTTTTCCCTTTCTTTTATTCATCTGTTTTCATTAAAAAAAATGTATCAAGTAGTATTAACTTTCTCCATACACACCTATATATATACCTCATTAAAGGAAGACTTGAAAACAAGAGTAATACGTGTGATAGTTATAATTTTTCCTTTGAATTTCTAATTTAAGAAGTACTATATTACAAATCTCAAGTATATGACAATTTATGATAGTTAAATTATTTCTTTGAATAATATATTATAAATCTAAAAATATAAGAAAAATTTAAAAGATGAGAGATCTAGAAATAATACAAAATTCTTCATCTTGTTTTTCTTCAATATTTTTTTTTCTTGTTAGTATGTTTTGATATCCATTTATATTTTTCTAATGGTTCCCTACATTATTGATTTGTTATGTTCATGTGCCATTGATTCTTTCTATAAATGAAGAATCCTTATTTTAGCATTTATATTATAATTTACATAATTTTCAAAGTAATCTTGTATAATTACTTTGTTATAAATGTTCAATTATAAAATATATTTTATAATAAGATATAGACAGTAATTATGTATTCTTTTCATAAATCTTAACCCTTAATTTTCAGTATGTATTTTGTGCAATTTAATAATTTTAAAGTAAAAACTAAAAATCCTATATACAATTTAATAATAAAATTGAAATAAATAATAAATAGTAAAGAGAATATAGTCTTCTTTTATTATCTTTTTTATAAATCTTTGGTTTTTTGTTTGGGAGTTCATCAGTTCAATGACTTAACAACAAATAAGTGTAACAAAATCAGAATTATATCATGATTTTTTAAATTCTTTCAATTTTATGATAAAAAAAAATTGATGTATCTCTAAATTTAATTATGTAATTTTTTTTTCATCAATATTTAGATAATATTTAATGATTCATTGTGAAGATGGGATGAAAAGAAAAGAAAATATTAAATCATAAAATATAATCGAAAACCTTAATGAAAATAAAAATAAAAATTATACAATCAAATTAAAAATATACCAAATTAATGTCAATTTCATATCTGATTTATCAATACTCATATCATTAAACAACTTAAAGAATTCATTTGTATTTTTTTAATATTTATTATCTATCTTGTGTAAGTCTAACAAAGATTACAGTATCACTTAGATCACTGGTCTTGACATCTATAAAATAGTTTTATTCCAATCATTTCTTTGTGTAGTTTGGCTAGGTTGAGAGATATCTTGGGAGCCTGAAATTCTACTAATTATGAGATAATAAGGAAAGACCAAACAAAATGTTCATAATGGTTACCCCACAAAACATTCAGAATACACAAAACATTCTAATATTGATTTTTTTTTCAAATTTTTTTTCTGAATCTCATGCAAAGATAGGAAATATTCACTGTAATTGATTCAATGTTCCTGTAATAAAGCAGCACAGCAGGTCAGGATGCTAAGATGGTGGGTGCTGATGTTTATCCTTCTAAGGATAAACCTCACTTTGACAAGCTGAATACCACCAGTTTGGACTTCTATAACATTGATAAATTGAACAGTTGTCATGAATGTTCAAAAAAGTTAGAGTCAGAAGCTCCACTTCTTTTGCATCATAACAACTCAGTTGCCTCTCTATATACCCAAATTGAAGGGACATCATCCACTTTTCCATCCCTTTTTCAACATCAACATACAGACCAGATTTCTGCTGTGGACTCAACTTCTTTAGAGGTATATATAATTATTAAATCTTGAAATAAAGAAGGGTTTTTTTATGTAGACAGAAGCTTCAAATGCACAACAAATAACCTGTGACAAATGATTGTATTCTTTTCTGTGGTTAATTCAGGTTCAACTATCAAGTGAATCAGTTAGAGATCTGGGAAATAAATGGAACCAAAATTGTGGTCTTATTCATCAACATGAAAGTCAAATTCCTTTCTCTTGTTCATGGAATATATGTGGAGATAGCATGTTGAAGGACTCTAAACTACAGCTGCAATCCTCTATTAGTGGCAGCATAAGAAACAATGGTGATGCTTCTAAACAACCCTGGAGCTCTGATGCTGAAAACTTGTTGGGTCCTGATTGCTCTGTGATATGGTCCTCTACTCAGAACATTGAGAATTCAACTAAGAACTTCTTTGCAGAAGACAATACTTGTGAGTCCAATGACAGCAGATCAAGATTGGAAGTGCAAACTGCCCTTACTCTTGGCAGGTCATCCTCCAATGACAGTGACAATAACACAACTCCAAACAAAAGGAATAGAGCTAATAATGATGGCCTCTGGTGGCAAAATGCTCAAAATTGTTCAGACTCTGTGTCAGCTTCTGTGGGAACTGATGATTAACAATTAAAGTCATGATTAGTGTTGAAATCCATTAACATGCAATGGAAGACATGAAGCTCCTCAATAAAACACTTAGTGCAATTTGAGATATTCAAAGAGAAGATGAAATGGGAAACAGTATGATACTCAGCTTAGGCTAGGAACTCTTCTAGTCCTGGAAAAAATTCTTCAGAAAGCTTGAGATAGCTTATCTTCCTCCAGAGATATATCCATCAACACAAAAGAGCAGAACATCGATTGAGAGGATTGAATGGGCACAGCAATAAGGATCTGGAGATTGTAAAAATTAAAATAATCTATAGGATGTGGGTGTATTTTTAAACTTGAAGAGGCTAAAGTGTGTAAGATTTGTGGACTCTCTTCCATGATTATAAAGGATTCAGCAGATTTATATTGTAGGTCTTTTCTAAACCAATTTTTTGATGAATGCGGTCTCATAAACGTTTTCTCTTGCTCGGCAAGGATAGCATGTTTTTATTAAATTTATTTCAATTTAAAATTTAACATCCGTTCTGAGTAATTGATAAGATTTTGTTAGTTTGTTAAATATTGTAAGTTTTAGTTGTCAAACAAATATGTTCTTTCAATCTTCTATATAATTTATTTCAATGATTATTCTGGCGCCATAATTCTTGGTATTACCAAGAGCTCAAAAATGCTTCTTGGGTTTAAAGGGTAAAATTTTGTCAAGGTTGGTTTTCACAAAGACTAAGGGAAATATATATTTACTTATGATTAAAAAAAGTATCATATATGTTATATTATTTTTTACTGAGTACTTAATTTTGAATATTTAAAATTATCCAAGATGGTTGTAATTAGAAACTTTATATATAGTTCTTAAAACTTCTGTATTATCTCATGAAGTGAATGTATTAGTCATGGTGTAATTTTATATTTTTTAGGTTTTCAGTCGTATTAGAATAAGTTGTATCAGGTTTTGGGATCCTTTTAAAATTCACTTTCCATTCACTTCAATTTGTTTTTTATCAAAATCAAAACTATAGTGAATAGTGAAGGAGGTTGATGGAAGGAAGTTAAAAATATAAAGAAGCTTTGGGTACAGGCTTCAAGCAACAGATGAATAAACTCATTGCAATGATGTCAAGGGATCCAATTCTTATTTTTTCAGAGTAATATAATTCAAATGCTGATGGTCATACTGGGAAAAAGACGCCATTGAAGATCTGATTCAAAATTCATAAAATTCACATTGACGTTTAGAAAAGCAACTACCCAAATATCCAATGTATAGGTACATAAATGCAGTTTTTCCAGAAATTGTTTTCCTTTTTGAAGCCATGACTTGTACGAACGGTTCTGCAATAAAGAACATACAACAAAGTGAAATCAGCGTATGTTTGTATAAAGTACTGTGCAGAAGATTGCTGGAGAACCGTTCAGATTTGAGGGGCGATTTTGTAAAAAAATATTTTTGCCATGAGTGTACATGGAGAATTTGCTGCATTATTCTTTAAGTGTTACGTTGGTCTTTTGCTTTTTTTTTCTCCAAAATTTCAAAACTAGCCTTCAAATCTGTCATGATCTTTCTTAATTTCAAGATGATGCATGTTTGAGTTGGTTAAAGAAAGTTAATCCATTGGAAGTACAATTTTGCAGTTTTGAAGTAAGGGAAGTCTTTTATTTATTTTTAATTCAAAGTTCAATTATAGAAGAAACGTTTGTAAAAAATTTTGTATTTAGATGTATTACATCGATAAATTTGTAAACTATTATGATATAATGTTTATTTTTTTCCATACTTCATCTAATCAATAATATAAAACTAGTATACCTATCTTTTAAACAATCTATTTAAGATACTGCAAGAGATATCCTTTATAGAATGTCTATATGATAAATTGATTTAAACCGATCTATATTTTCTTTTTCTTTTTTTTAAATAGATGTGCACTGTGTTTTGTTTTTATTTATATGATAACATTCTTTCCCTTAACACCACTGTATAATACGTCAATATAATAAAAGAATGTGTTTTTTTTCATACTCTATCTAACAAACATCTACTAATAAGGATAAAACATTTCTTAATAAAGAATTTGAAAATATACATTTTCATATTTAATTTTCTGTGAAATTTAGTTTATAGTTGTCAATTTGTAAACATGTTTCCTTGAGCTCCTTATGAAAAATCAATGCTCTAATTCATATAGAACACATGATGTTCGAGTAAATGCATTAAAAATTTGTATCTGCAATAAGATTATAAACTAAAATAAATGTTAATCACTCATTAAAGGACTACGTTTGATAATCTCTCATTCTTACAGCATAATCATCATAATTTGTTTTCAATATAACTCATCCATCTTACTGAAAATTTAGGGCTATCTGATGAGCAAATCTGACATATTAAACAGAAATCATGGCCTACAGAATTCATATATTTACAACATTGTGTCCCAGCCATTTTCCATGGTATACGTGTATAACAGATAATGAGGCAGTACAGCCAAAAATGTTATGGCAAAAGGAAACATGAGAAATAGCAGAGAATATAGGACACCACAGTATTCTTGACCAAGTAATCGTCCTTGTTTACATTACAAGACAACACTTAGAAAGAATCCAAAAACAAACCCACGGGTTACACACAAACTCTAGTGGATAAAAGGTAATGAAACCTAATTTACATGCAATGAGAAGCGATGATAATCCCACGATGGGTAAATGCAAGAATATCTATGATGAAATAAGGCTGTGGTTGATCGTTTGATGAGGTCATAATAGACGCTGTTTTGGCTTTAGCATAGACGTTGAATTACATGACGGTGAAATCAAGATGAATATTATTGCTTGTCTAAGTTGATTAGTACAATCACTAAGGAATACTAGTTAATGGGCATTGAAAATCTACATTATTCTTCTGATTCACAAATGATTATATCCTTACTAATACTGATGAAGAGAAAATAATATTTCATATACGAACTGTCTAATAACCTACAGTTAACCAGCCAACCATCCATCCATTATCTAATTTTCAAATTATCCGTAAACTTTATCACTCAAAATTAAATCTACTTTTTTCTAACAGATTTAATATCATCCACAAATTCATTTTCTTATCTGATATAAAAACACGATTCTATATATATTTTTTAAAATATTTCATATAACCTAATTTACGAGCTACTCTTAATGAGTATCACACATCACCAGCTCTATATAGACTCACTAAAAAGCATGTGCTGGTTATGCTCAGCTGTGTTGAAGCAGACACAACTATATGATAGTTTACTGTTAGAAGAGTGAGAGAGAATACTAGACTACACAATAACTCTGTATGAAAATGTATGCACAGCTGGCATAAAGGAGTGGTGTGATATGGAGAGCCATTAGTCACTGGTCAGTGCATGTGCATAGAAAAGAAACCAAGGATAATGAGCAGTATATTAAATATCTGACAGAAAGTATAGCCGTGATGATTACCAGGCCAAGAGTACGTAAAAGCTGAAAAATGAGCATATGATTTGTATCTAGTTGAGATACATATTCTCTGAAGTAGCTTTTAACAGTCTTTTGACTGGAAAGACTACAAGAGCTGGGAGAATGCCCACTTTCTTAATGCTTATAAATTTACTTTAATGCTCTTTAATATCATTTGCCCCACATACTACATGGCCCCCTTAATTCGCCTGCCTTTACAGTAGTCATTGTATTCACAGCTTCTTCAGAAATGAACTGAAAATCCATTCTCTTCCACATACGTATACATGGAAGCTTACAGTGGTCTAAGTAAGAGGAAGGATGGTCAAAAAAGCAATTTCAGAAAGTTAGAGAAAGCGCATCAACCTTAATTCCGAGGCAAAAATCACTTTCATTTCATTCCTTTCTTCCAAAAGAGTTCGGAATATTTGACGACAAATTGAATGAGAAGAATGGGCTTTTATATCAAAGTAAGAAAATCCGTAGTGATCCTCCTGGCTTTCCTTTTGGGCCACCTCCATATCCTCACAATCAATCAATCAATCTCAGGGCTTCATGATTAGAATTCTCTCTTCTTCTTGAAGCTTCAGCTTTCTCGACTCTCTCAGATCCTGTCATTGTCTGGAGCTACCAACCTTGTACAGCATATTTTCTCTGAACACTTTCCACCATCAAATATTCTGTTCTTGTGGTAACCTACTATCTAGAAGGCTGGTTCATATTTGAAAATACTTACAATAATTTAAATAAACGAATGTTCATCATAGCATATTGTTAAATTGCTATTATTATATTTGTGAGGGCTTAACAAGAATCAAATATATTGGGTAGGCATCATTGAAGATAAACCCGAGTTTATTAACTATTGATTGGAGCGTACCTTCAATTCTTAGCTTTAAGTTCAAGAAAATAAAGTTCACATAAAATCTACTACCTTTATTAAAAGTTATTTACATTTATTTGAAATTATACAATATAATTTTAAGTTTAAATGTCTAATTATTAGATATTATTTCTAAAATTTTAAACTTCTAGTAAAAGATAAAGTAATGAAATGTTTATTATTTTTAATAAATAGAATTCAATGGTATATTTTAATATTTTTTTTATGAATATGTATGTTAATTGTAATTAATTAAAATAAAATACACATATTAATGAAAAAAATGTAGGAGGATACAAAGTCATTCCGAATTTCTAAGAGTCACACGGACAAAGTCTAGAAAGAAAATACAAAGTACCAAAAAAAGCTGCTAAGTAGCAAGAGCAATGCCAATGGGAGGCGGAGGAGGCCCCATACATCAATGAGGCTTGGGGTGACGTCAGGAGCAGATCACCCATCTTCAACCTTATCTTCCTCTTCTTTACATTCCTCTTCTTTACCTTTATCTTCATTTCGTGCTCGAGAGATAGCCAACGCCAACCGAGGGAGCCACTTAGAAGACTCTGGTAGTTGGACAGAGCCTAGAAAGAAAATACAAAGTAACAAAAACAACTGCAGTGAGAGCAATGCTAGTGGGAGGTGGAGGGGGGTCTCGGTCATCCAGTTTACCCCATACATCAATGAGGCTTGAGGTGATGCTAGGAGCAGACCACCCATCTTAAGCCTTATCTTCCTCTTCTTTACCTTTATCTTCATTTTGCACTGGAGAGATAGCCAACACCAACTGAGGGAGCCACTTAGAAGACTCTAGCTAGCTCCCACCACCACCAGTCATTGGCCCCACCCCCTAAAGGCCACCTAGAGGCAACACCTCCAAGTGGAGGTGAGGTAGAACACCGCCATGATGAATTGCCCCTGCCACTTGAGATTTGGGGGACTGCGAATGTTGAGTAGAGAAGCTCTAGTCATGCCATCGACCATGAGGCAGAGAATGGTTGTGGGAAGCAAACTATCTAGGGGGACTTGGCCATAGTGCACAAGGCCTTACCCCAATGATCTAGCAACTCCTAAAGGTGGGAAACCTTCAGTGCCACCTTGTTGGATTGAACTTGAATCTGAAGCATCACATTGGAACAAATAGAAGCTTTAGTGAAAAGCAAGATAGAGTACCAACTAAGTTGTGAGAAAAAATAATACTATTTATGTCCTTTCATAAGGAAAATAAAATCTTCACCCTGAAAGCATGCCTATTTTAAACATTTTTTATATATACATACACATACACACATAAGAAGATAAGCATGCAAGTCATTCAATTTAATGAAATAAATAATGTAATATATATATATAAGAAGTACAAGATACATGATGATTGGATAAGAAAGTGACTTGCTATAATAGTTGGGTTGGAGAATTTAAAAGCAATAAGGTCCTTTTTTTTAAATGGGATATAAAAAAAAGATGAACTATCTAGAAAAATTATTTAATTGGACAGTATGGATAGTTAGAGATTAATTAGAAAAAAAACAAGGGAATGATAAAATTAATTGGTATTTTGATACTAAAATATTTATGTATGTTTAAATATAGTAACATAATTAAAAAACAAGGGAATAATAAAATTAATTGGTATTTTGATACTAAAATATTTGTGTATGTTTAAATGTAGTAACATAATTGACATAGATTTGATCTTTCAAAAATATTTAGATTAAGGAATGTTATACATTTATGTAGAAGATTGTTGGCTGTAAATAATTTAAATTAATATATTTTTTCTATGGGAAATTATGGATGTTAATATATTGCTCACTCAAGTATAGATTATACATTGTAGGTAATGTAACAATTTTTTACATAAGAATCCATCTTCAATTTAAAGAATCAACATGTTGTAGATAATGTGTCAGTTGTTTAAGCTCTTCCTTTCACCATTATGAATAAATTGTTATATATATATATATATATATATATATATATATATATATATGAAAATAATAATATTAAATAATTTTAACAAAGAATTTTCTTAAACTTTTAAAAAATTATAATTATTTAATCTCTTCTTAAAATTATGTATTTAATAATACTAATGGAAATAATAATATTATATAACTAGTCTCACACATTGTCCAAAATAGTCATATATTAGTTGAAAGTTTTAAAATTATTATTGTAGTCTCAATTCTAAAAATTCAAAGGGAGAAATAAGTTTTTAATTTTAATTGAAATATTATAAATTATTAATAAAATAATATTAAATATAAATAAATTAATTATTAAGGTTTTAATTTGATAAACTTATTAAACATCTTAAAACTTTGAATGCCACACTCAATTTTGAAATCTTTCCATTGCTCCCTAGAGATCCATTTCTCTTACTCCTTGTGGCCCCTAATATTGATTCCAGGGTGGGTTCATGCTCTTGTGTCTTGTTGAATGGTGAACTAGTAGTGAATCTATAATGACCAACTATTAATAAGGTTGATGTACTCTTGTTAGTTATAATATTTTTGGGGGCATTGCTTGATGGATCTACTCCTTCATTTCTTATATTTTTCTATAAAGTGGAACTCATATTGGAGGTGGTCTTTTTGGCATCTAGGGTGCACATTCACCTTCTTCATACATTGAAACTATGAGGAATATCCTTTCATGGCCACGTCTTACCCTCATCCTCTGATTAAAATAATATCACTCCCTTGCACTCTATCTAATCGTATAGTGGTTCTTGGGAAAGATATGATAGAGAATGGGAGTTTTCTGTCTAATAAGGGTTTGATTTGAAAGCTTATGCTTACCTCCTAGACTTGCATCACTATATTTGTTGCCCAATTTTCACCTACGAGCTAGGTCATGAAGAACACAGTTGGAAGGCCTGCCTAGATCAAGCTCGGCATGAAAACCCTCTCAAAGGAGAGTCACCAAGATCACTCAGATGTATTTCTAACTAAAGGGGCTCTCGCTGAGTGAGGGCATCATCGCCAAGAGATCCATCTTCGGTCAAGGGTCTTACCGATTGAGTCGAGTCTCATCGAAGAAGGTTGTCTAGGCCAAAGGATGCAAGTATCGGCGAGGGGTCTTGTCGAGATGGTGATGTCTCCCTGATTGAAATGAGCTTTCGCCAAAGCATGGATTCGTTCGGCATGTGGTCTCAGCAAAAAAGAATGTCATTGCCAGGAGGGAAGGGCCCTCGCTGTAACGTCTCAGCGACTGCATGAAGTCTTGCTGAAACGGGATGCCTTCGATGTAATGTGAGGGACTTCGGTATAATGTCTTGCCGAAAGGCTGACGTCTCGGCGAAAGAAGATTCCATCAACAAGAGGTCTCGCTAATGGGCCAAGGTGTCATCGAAGTTGTGCCTCACTTTGACTCTTGCTGAAGGATATGGGGTCTTTTCGATACGGTTGGCAATGAAATGAACTTGCCAAGAGTTAAAGCCTTCGCCATGAAGTCTCGACAACCAAACGATGTCTCGTCGAAGCCAAGGGGTCCCGCCAAGGAAAGTCATATCGATGTGAGGTCTGGCCGACACAGTCTTCAGCATATCAGTGGGGGCTTCGGTAGGAGATCTTACTGAAGACCAAGGTCTCACCGAAAATCATTCACAAGGCTGTCGATGGGGAGGAAAACATATTTCCTTCGGAATAAGGTCTTGCCGAAGGATGAGGGTCTGGCTGACAGGAGATGATGGTCGGCGAAGGATGGAGGAGTCGTCATGACATCTCAATGAACAAATGGGGTCTTGCCGATATGGGTGATAATGAGATGAGTTCATCGAGAGATATTGCCTTCAGAAAAGGATCTTCCCGATAGCAATTTTCTTGGCGACCACATAGGCGATATCAGCATGACTTTTTTGGCTCGCTAAGAGCTCTCATCGACAGTTCCATGTTATGCCGATGGTTCAGGGAGGATTTAATTGCATCGGTGAGACACTTCTAGTGTCTCGCTGAGATGTGATTCTGATCATAGGAGTTTTTGACCGTCCGAGGGATCCACGTGGAATGAACCAACCAATCAGAAGGAGCCAAAGATGAGCCATTGACATTTTGACTGATTGATACCTTGACAAAGAAGATCAACAAAACAAAGCAACGTGCATCTGTTTTGAGCTCAGGAGCATTCAAAGCACTCGACCAAAGAGGTTCAAGGCGGACACGATACTAGGAAGTAAATGCAGTGGTTGCAGAAAGATCTGAAGAAGACCACTCCTGGAGGCGACTCTTCACACTGACACAGACAGCAAGGGATCCAATTGAACACAACATTAACTACATGAAAATATCTAAGGAAAGATCTATCCTGAGGTATGATATTTTGTAAGCCCTAAGGGGCCAACACATTTTGATATATAAGGCATTTGTGCCTTTTTTGTAAGGAGTTTGGATTATACACTTTGAAGAGTTAGTGATTTTTATCAATCCTTTCTCAACTTATGTATGTTTTGTAACTCAACTAGATTTTGGAATATAGAGAATAGAGTTATCTTGGCCTTTGTTGATACTTCAATTTTCTGTCACTATTCTTGCAAAGTGTTGTGCATTTTAGGTTAATGATCAAGTTATCTTGTGAATTCTTTCATTCCTTTATGACTTTATTTGGTGTTTTATGCCTTCCTTTGTAAAAATCACCATTGTATGAATCACAAAGTTGTGTTTACATAATCACACATAGATTCTATTATGTGAAAGTATTTTCCTTTATTGAAAAAGTGTGTGTATCAAACCTCTTTGTGACATATTAATGTGTAGCTCACAGAATTTGATATGTATCTTTCTGATCATTGACAAATTTCAAGTGCATTCTAAGTATTCCATTGACCTCATCAGACACAATGTATCACCATAGTTTAGTTTCATTTATGTACTCCTTCTCCCTTTTCCCTTTATAAGATCATTAGTTTAGGTGATACCCAAAGGAATCCGGCCTTCTCTGAAGGTTCATTTCAACTACAGGTAACCCACAGCCTTGAAATGATCCCATGTTGCTCTAGAAAGTTCAGTCTCCATCACTATGCATAGGGTGCAATTTCTAGGTGACAATAGTTTTTGGCATGCCCGGTGGGACATAAAATAGATTGAACTGCTGGTTTAGTATGCAACCAGCGAGACAACAGACTTTATAGAAGTCATTTGGCATACTTAGTGACTCCATAAAGAGGAAGAACTCTAGAAATCAATGCCTTTTATAGTTTATGAGAAGAGTTCGGATTATACACTTTGAAGAGTTAGTGATTTTTATCAATCCTTTCTCAACTAATGTATGTTTTGTAACTCAACTAGATTTTGGAATATAAAGAACAGAGTTACCTTGGCCTTTGTTTATGCTTCATTTTTCTGTCACTATTCTTGCAAAGTGTTGCGCATCTCAGGTTAATGATCAAGTTATCTTGTGAATTATTTCATTCCTTTATGACTTTATTTGGTGTTTTATGCCTTCCTTTGTAAAAAGCACCATTGTATGAATCAAAAAGCTATGTTTACATAATCACACATAGATTCTATTATGTGAAAGTATTTTCCTTTATTGAAAAAGTGTGTGTATCAAACCTCTTTGTGACATATTAATGTGTAGCTCACAGAATTTGATATGTATATTTTTTATCATTGACAAATTTCAAGTGCATTATAAGTATTCCATTGACCTCATTAGACTCGGTGTATCACCATAGTTTAGTTTCATTTATGTACTCCTCCCTTTTCCCTTTCTAAGATCAGTAGTTTAGGTGATACCCAAAGGAAGCTGACCTTCTCTAGAGGTTCATTTCAACTATAGGTGACCCACAACCTTCAAATAATCCCATGTTGCTCTAGAAAGCTCAGTCTCCATCACTGTGCGTAGGGTGTAATTTCTAGGTGACAACAGTTTCTGGCACACCCGGTGGGACATAAAATATATTGAACTGCTGGTTTAGTATGCAACCAGTGAGACAATGAACTTTATAGAAATCATTTGGCATACTTGGCAACTCCATAAAGAGGAAGAACTCCAGAAATCAATGCCTTCTATAGTTTATGAGAAGAGTTCAGACAAGAAGTAGCTCAGGTCCTTTTGAATATTTGCAGCTGTCACCACCAAGAAGACAAGGCAAAGCAATAGAAAGGTGAGGAACAACAGTTATCTATTCTAGAAGAACTCAGTCTACCCCTCCATCTGTGGGATATCATTTTGCAGTACCAGTAAATCCACCTCAACCACCTCCAATCGATGCTCCAAGGAATCAACCCTTTGTTTCTTTTAATGGAGGGAGCCCCTTAAATTTGGCACAGCACAATGATATTCCAATGGCAGCCTCGAAGAGTCTACCAACTTTCACAGGAGAATATCAAAATACCCCGATTGAACACATGTGAGATGTGGCTTCGTTATGCGGAGTCCATCACATAACCCAAGAGGATGTTGTTGTGAGATTATTGGCTACTTCACTAAAAGGAAGAGCTATACAATGGCATAGGAGCCTACTAATTAGTTCAATTGCAACCTGGGACAAATTTGGAGACAAGTTGCATAAACAATTTCAAGACAGGTCTGATAACTTGTCTCTATTGGAACAATTGACTACGATAAAGAGGGCCCCTCGGGAGCAAATGAATGACTTCAATTTCAGATTTCAAAGAACCTGGGATAGAATCCCTGCAACGGTGAGGCCTTCACCTAAGTACACCTTCCTGTATTATCTTAGGGCTATAAACAGCGATATTTCAGTTATGATACAATCAATGGGGGGTATTTCTCTTCCAGACGCATTTGAAGTAGCAATCAAAGCTGAAAATAGCCTAATCTAGGCTAGTAAACTTGCTCCTAGGCCACCAATGCCCATATTTCTAGAGATCATGCAAATATCCCTTTACAGATACAACCTTTTGCACCTTTGCCACTTGTTTCAGCTGTTGCAACACAAGAAAATGTTGCTTCAGGTCCTCCAAATGATTTACAGGAAATCAAAAGTCTATTGCAATCTTTTGGTAACAAGCTTGTAAGCTTAGAGAAGCAACAATCATATAGTAGGCCCTATCAATAGCAGAATTTAGGACAACAACAAGCCTATCAAGGAAATAGACAAAATTACCAAGGCAATTATCAGGGTCCAAGACAAAATGTGAACACAAGACCTTTTCAGGCCTATGCTCCCACTTGATCCCTACCACAATAATGGGTTACACTTTTTGGGACATCCTGATTTTTGCCTGAAATCACATATTTTAAGAAAATACAATGATTTATGACTTTAAAGGTTCCATTTAAATTATTTTAATTAAAGAGGGATTGATCAAACCCCCTTAGATCAAACCCCCTTGGATAGAACCTTGTTAGATTTAAACCATACCTATAATGAGTCTCCTCTACACCTATCAAAATGCTGATAAAAAACCACTTTTGATTTACCTTTTGGGTGATCAAATGAATTCATTTAAAATTTATGTTTTGTAAGCCTGTAGCCCTTATTATAAGCTTCCTAAAAAGTATAATTTTAAATATGTTTAATTTGATTATTATATTTATTTTTATTTCTTGTGAGTGTAGGATTTTCAATGAACATCAAGTTCTTTATTTCACACATACGAAAAAATAGAAAAATAGAGAAAATTTTTCTAAAAAATACATGTGCCCTAGGTATTGATGTCCTTATTCCAACAAAAAAAGAATAAGTTAATTCAAATGAATACAAAAAAAGTTATGTGTCCGAAGTACACCTCTGTCCAAATTATAATTATGCTGACTTGGAAAATTAATTAAAAAAATATATGTAACAAAAAATTATGAAAAAATATCCATCCCCTAGATATTGGTGTGAAAAAATTGTATTTTAAAAATAAGAATTGTATCCTATCTATAAAAAAAGTTATGTGGCCGAAGTGAACATCACTTTTTAAAAATGTTGATTAGTAGAAAAAATAAGTTATTAAAAATTACATAAAATGATTCATAATTTATTTTTTAAATATAATTAGAATCTACACAAAATATCTAACAAATAACTAGTTTGATTCATCTTCAAAACCTTAATGGTTTAGCTGCTATAGGTGTAAGAAAGTGAATGTCTGTGAAAAATCTTGATTTTAATGTCAAGTTTGGCCAAAAAATGTAACCCATTATTGTGGGATCACCTAAGGCCAAAGACCTGGTTCCTATTCAAAACAACTTGACAACAGATTATGAGTGGTGTTACCCTTACAACTAGCCCCACAATCAAGCCACTTGTTCAAATGAACTTATTAATCAAACACTGATGGTACAGAATGCCTCAAGTTCACAATACAATGAATTCAATGATGCATCTCCACAATGCCAAGATCAGCCTACTAATGACACTACTCTACTTAACTGGCAAGGTGAGGAATTTTGTGGATTGAATGTGGACAATTCTTTAGTTGTAGCTAATACAAGAGCAAAGAAAAGAGCTTTGGAGCTTGACCAAGCAGCTGATAAAGGAGGAGCAATGGCTACATAACCATCTACATCTCAAGTGACTCCTATTTGGCAAAAAGGTCAGCGGCTCCCTGTTAAAGATCAACCACACTTGCAAGCTGATCATGCTGGCGTAAAGGTACATCATAAAGTAAACCCAACTATACCCTTTAATATTCTTGATAGTATGAAAAGGAAAAACGTAACGATGTCTATGTGGGATTCATTAGTCATCCCATGTCAAAAGGATATTCTACACTCAGCTTTTTCAAACTTTAAAGTGTCCGTTGAGTCTGAATCCCCAATAGGTCAAGTTAGGACTGTGTTGACAAATAATACACAGGGAAATGATAAGCAGCCCAACAAGGATGCAGGAAAAGAAGTTAAACCACCCCCATTTTATGTCTTGGTAATCATAGGTGATAAGTTAGTCCATAACTGTATGGTAGACAATGGAGCTAGTAGTTCTGTGATGCCAAAGCAGATTGCTGACAAGCTTGGACTAAAGTATCAGCCTTTAGAGAAAGGAGTGATTCAATTGGATGGTACTTCTGTTAATACATTGGGTATCATTAAAGATTTGAGCCTCACCCTTCATGCTTGTCCTAATTTTTTAGTTCCCCAAGACATATGCATCATAGATCTCCCACCCTTCTTTTCCTTGTGCCTCGCAAGAGACTTTATAGCCAAGATAGGTGGTTATGTGTCAGCTGATTGGTCACATATGTTGTTTAGAACAAGATATGGGACTAAGGTTACCATCAAATCTAAAAGGTTGGCTAAAGATCACATTGAGCCATATAGTCCAAGTCCTATCAATGCTGCTCCTATTACTGCAGACACAAATTGTCTCATTTTTACTGACAGTGAGCTAGCTGTTGCTCAAGAACTTAAAAAAAAAGCTGCTCCTGATGTGCTATTGCATGAATGGGCAGTTGAAAATGTGTTGGATAGTCTGCAAGACCCTATTCAAGATGTTGGTATAGGTAACTATGTCATGCTTGAACTTGATGCAGACCAGTTACTGAAACCACTAGGTGGACTTTGGGAGATGTTCTTCAATGGTTCTAGGAGCAAGAATGGAGTAGGAGGAGGTGCAATGTTGATTTATCCATAGGGTGATAGGTATTACTCTACTTTCTGTTTTTCTTTTACATGCTCCAATAACACTGTTGAATATGAAGGCCTTGTTCAAGGTCTCGAATGGGCAAGGAAGAAAGGAATAACCCACTTGAAATTCTATGGTGATAGTGAATTAATTGTTAATCAAATAAGAGGCCTAAATGTTGCTAAAAATGACACACTAAAGTTTTATAGAAACAGAGTGTGGGATATGCTTGAGAATTTTGATGCCTTTAACTTAGTGTCTATTCCAAGGAACCAGAACAAACATGCTGATAGGCTTGCAACTATTGGGGCATAGTTTGATATCCCAGGTGACATTAGAAAAGAGAAAGTACAACAGTATGTAAAGGTTGTAGTCAAGCCATCAATTCCTAATAACAACATTCACTAGCAAGTTTTTGACAGTCATGAACAGATTCTTTCTTTTTTGCTCGAAGAAGATCAGTTCTCCATGGTTAATCAAGTAAAACTCAAGCAACAATATGATGATCAGGTCATACAGCTAAAGACAAATAAGTTACCCAAAGGTCTTGTTACCTTAGAATTGATTTTCAACACTGGCGATTAGCTTAGAAAGGGTAAAGCTGGCTTGCAAGTCAAATAAGAGCATTATGAAGAACTGAAGATTTTTAAAGGTAAACTCCTTAAGATAGGAAAAATTTGTTCACATGAAGATAAACAAGCTTTTGTTGCCTTATGCCAAGAGTTTCATGATGTCTTTGCTTGGGAGTATCAGATTTGAAAGGGTTTGATCCCCATATTGCTCAGCACACAATTGAGTTAGAACCTAATGTTAAGCCAGTAAGGCAGAAACAAAGGCCCTTGAATCCTAAGCTTGAGCCCTTAATGATTAAAGAGCTGACCAAATTGGTTGAGGGGGTATCGTCTTTCCTATTAAACATACTTCATGGGTTTCTAACCTTGTGCCGGTTAGGAAGAAAAATGGTGAAATAAGGCTTTGTGTAGACTTTATGGATCTTAACCAAGCATCTTTGAAAGATCACTACCCGCTGCCCTCCATGGAACAAATCTTGCAAGTAGTTGCTAGTTCTGAAAGATTTTCCTTATTAGATGGTTTTTCAGGGTATAATTAGGTACTGGTTAAAGAGGAAGATCAGTTCAAAACTGCTTTTACCACTAAGTGGGGCACCATGGCATACAAAAGGATTCCTTTTGGTTTATCTAATGCTAGTGCAACATTTCAGAGGGCCATGGACATGGCGTTTCAAAGTTTGATCAACAAGATTATGTTGATTTATTTAGATGACATAATAGTGTACTCAAAAATTGTAGAAGAACATTTGTCACATCTTAAGAAAGTTTTTGAAAAATGTGGAGAGTTTGGTATCTCCCTCAATCATACAAAAAATATTTTTGCAGTTCATGAAGGTAAAATTTTAGGCCATATAGTATCAAAAGATGGAGTTACCATTGATCCTGAAGGAGTGAAGGCTATATTAGAGCTACCATTGCCCAATCATAAGAAGGGATTGCAAAGCTTTTTGGGGAGGATTAACTTTCTAAGAAGATTTATCCCTGATGTTGCGAATTTGCTACAGCCCTTGACTGCCATGCTCAAAAAGAGCACGGTTTTCAGTTGGACAAAGGAGGCAAGGTGTAGTTTTAAAGAAATCAAGGAGGCTTTAGCCTCTGCCCCGACATTGGTAAATCTAGATTTCTCTAAAGATTTCTTTTTGTATGCTTTTAGCAGCACTGGTTCAATCTTTGCTATGGTATAGAAAAATAGTGACAACTTAGAGTAGCCAATAGCCTTCTTTAGTCAAATACTTGTTGATTACGAAGAGAGGTATACATTTGTTGAGAAGCATGTTCTCTCTGTGATCAGAAGCCTAAATAATTCAAGCCTTTAATTTTGAACAACAAGATTTATATTCCGGTTGCACACTCAAGTGTGAAAGAATTTTTATTGAATAAAGATCTGAATGAAAAAAGAGCAGGATGGATCACCAAGGTCATGGAGTATGATGTAGATATTAAGATCACCAAACTGGTTAGAGGTAAAGGTCTTTGTGAGAATCTTGCTACAGGGTCAAGCAATAAAAATGAATTAGAAAAGGATGTTGTGTTTACTAATACAAATGAGTTTCAGAATGCTCAAGATGATGTGCCTATGGGGATAACTAATTGGGTTCAAGATATGACCCAATTTCTACAAACTGGTGAATGCCCATTAGGATTAAATAGAGCTGAGAAGATACTTCATATTGCAGTCCATACCATATGTGTTGGTAAACAATGTTCTTTACAAGAAGGATCTCAATGGTGTCCTATTAAGATGCATTCACAGTCATCAAATTGGGAAGGTACTTCATGAGTTTCATGATGGAGCTGCGGGAGGTCACTTTTCCCTAAGAACTACTGCTTGGAAAATCATGAGAGCTGGTTACTACTGGCCTAGCTTGTTCAAAGATGCATATGCCTCGTCAAGAAAGTGTATCAAATGTGCTCTATTTTCAGGAAAGGAAAAGTTGTCTGCTATGCCTCTGCATCCAATTCAAGTGGATCAGCCCTTCATGAGATGGGGCATTGATTTCATTGGGCCAATAAATCCACCTTCCAGTGCTGGTCACAAGTGGGTACTTACAGCCACTGACTATTTTACAAGGTGGACAGAAGCGGTTGCATTGAAAGAAGTAAAAGAATCTTCAATTTTGAGCTTCTATGAAGATATAGTCACTAGAATTGGAGTTCCCAACTCTATCATATCTGATAACACTCTCGCATTTATGGGATTAAGACTAATTGATTGGGCTATTAAACAAAGTATTCATTTGAATACATCCTCAAATTATTACCCTCAAGGTAATGGCTTAGCTAAAAGCACAAATAAGAATCTCATCGGGATTATCAAGAGAACAATGGAGGATAATCAAAGAACCTGGCACATCAAATTAAAGTATGCACTATGGGCAGACATGGTGACTCCTAAGAGGTCTATTGCTAACTCACCATACATGTTAGTCTATGGCAGAGATGCAAGATTGCCCTTGTCTATGGAGCTCCTAGCTCTTGACATTATGCATCAGTTGGAGATGTTTGAGGAACATGAACCAATGTCTGTGAGATATGCAAAGCTCGTGGAACTCGAAGAATTAAGGGACAAAGCAATGAAGGATTTGGAGTATCATCAACTCCAAACAAAGAAAACATTTGACAGAAGGGATATAGCAAAATATTTTAAGGCAGAAGACCTTGTGCTCAAATGGGATGTTCTGAAAAGCAGGCCAGGCCATCACACCAAGTTTGACAACATGTGGACAGGCCCATTCATTATTAGAGATTGTAAGGAGAACAATGCTTATCAACTAGCTACAACAGAAGGGGAAGTGCTCCCTATCCCAGTCAATGCCAAGATACACCTTAAGCCCTATTTTCAAGTCTGAGGGAGTTCCTCTATTGTACATATTAGGTTGGGTTATATTTACATAAGTGCCTCTGCGCCTTGGGTTATTATTTTCTATTTCCTAGGTGTTGTGATGGCACAGTAAATGTTCTCTTTCATTTTCCCCTGTTTTGTTTTTTCTTTTGGCAACCCATTGTGTCCTGTGAGTCTCAAGCAAGTTGCAGCCATGTGCAAAACTGATATTTTTATTTGTTTTATGAGCCTCCTAATGACTCCATGCCCAATGGACAAGATTTTGGCTACTGGTTTCTATGTTTAGCAGGAAAACATCCAGCTAAGGTCGCCAAAAATGTTGCCCAATTTTCACCTATGGGCTAGGTCATGAAGAACACAGTTGGAAGGCCTACCTAGATCAAGCTCAGCATGAAAACCCTCTAAAAGGAGAGTCGCCAAGATCACTCAGATGTCTCACCGACTAAAGGGGCTCCTGTTGAGTGAGGCCATCATCACCAAGAGATTCCTCTTCAGTCAAGGGTCTTATCGATCGGATCAAGTCTCGTCGAAGAAGGTTGTCTCGGCCAAAGGATGCAAGTATCAGTGAGGGGTCTTGCCAAGATGGTGATGTCTCCCCGACTGAAATGAGCTTTCACCAAAGCATGGATGCCTTTGGCATGTGGTCTCAACGACCGCATGTGGTCTCAACGAAAAAGAATGTCATCGCCAGGAGGGAAGGGCCCTCGTTGTAACATCTCGGCGACCGAATGAAGTCTCACCGAAATGGGATGCCTTCGATGTAATGTGAGGGACTTTAGTATAACGTCTTCCTGAAAGGCTAACATCTCAGCAAAAGAAGATTTCCATCAACAAGAGGTCTCGCCAAAGTTGTGCCTCGCTTTGACTCCTGCCGAAGGATATGGGGTCTTGCCAATATGGGTGACAATGAAATGAACTCGCCAATATTTAAAGCCTTCGCCATGAAGTCTCAATGACCAAACGATGTCTTGACAAAGGTCGGGGGTCCCACCAAGGAAAGTCATATCGATGTGAGGTCTGGCCGATAGAGTGGAGTCTTAGCGAAAGGGAAGATGTCTTCGGCATATCGGTGAGGGCTTCGGTAGGTCTTACCGAAGACCAAGGTCTCGCCGATAATTTTTCACAAGGCCATCGGTGGAGAGGAAAACATATTGCCTTTGGCATAACATCTTGTCGAAGGATGAGGGTCTGACTGATAGGAGATGATGGTCAGCGAAGGATGGAGGAGTTGTCCTAACGTCTCGACGAATGGGTCGGGTCTTGCAAATACGGGTGACAATGAGATGAGTTCGTTGAGAGATATTGCCTTTGGCAAAGGGTCTTCCCGATAGTGATTTCCTTGGTGACCATAGAGGCGATATCAGCATGACTTTTTGGGCTTGCTAAGAGCTCTCATCGACAGTTCCATGTTATACCGATGGTTCCAGGAGGATTTAATCACATTGGCGAGACACTTCCAATGTCTCGCTGAGATGTGATTCTGATCATAGGAGTTTTTGACCATCTGAGGGATCCATGTGGAATGAACCAACCAATCAGAAGGAGCCAAAGATGAACCATTAACATTTTGACTGATTGATACCTTGACAAAGAAGATCAACAAAACAAAGCAACGTGTATCTATTTTGAGCTCAGGAGCATTCAAAGCACTTGACTAAAGAGGTTCAAGGCAGACACGATACTAGGAAGTAAATGCAGTGGTTGCAGAAAGATCTGAAGAAGACCACTCCTAGAGGTGACTCTTCACACTGACACGGACAGCAAGGGATCCAATTGAACACAACATTAACTACATGAAAAGATCTAAGGAAAGATCTATCCTGAGGTCTGATATTTTGTAAGCCCTAAGGGGCTGACACATTTTGATATATAAGGAATTTGTGCCTTTTTTGTAAGGAGTTCGGATTATACACTTTGAAGAGTTAGTGATTTTTATCAATCCTTTCTCAACTAATGTATGTTTTGTAACTCAATTGGATTTTGGAATATAAAGAACAAAGTTACCTTGGCCTTTGTTGATGCTTCAGTTTTCTATCACTATTCTTGCAAAGTGTTGTGCATTTCAGGTTAATGATCAAGTTATCTTATGAATTCTTTCATTCCTTTATGACTTTATCTAGTGTTTTATGCCTTCCTTTGTAAAAATAACCATTGTATGAATCACAAAGCTGTGTTTACATAATCACACATAGATTCTATTATGTGAAAGTATTTTCCTTTATTGAAAAAGTGTGTGTATCAAACCTCTTTGTGACATATTAATGCGTAGCTCATAGAATTTGATATGTATCTTTCTGATCATTGACAAATTTCAAGTGCATTCTAAGTATTCCATTGACCTCATCAGACTCGTTGTATCACCATAGTTTAGTTTCATTTATGTACTCCTCCCTTTTCCCTTTATAAGATCATTAGTTTAGGTGATACCCAAAGGAAGTTGGCCTTCTCTAGAAGTTCATTTCAACTATAGGTGACCCACAGCCTTGAAATGATCCCTTGTTGCTCTAAAAAGCTCAGTCTCCATCACTGTGGGTAGGGTGCAATTTCTAGGTGACAACAGTATTCTTTAACATTATATTCCTAATCTAGAGGCTATCTTGGAGATTTATCCCTATGCCAAGGGGTTCTCTTTGGTGGAATTTGATTTTTATATAAATACTATTTTGAATAAAATTGTTTAAATGTGGGGCCACCATTCTCTTCCAACTTAGCTTAGATCTCCTTAATTATTCCCTCTAATAGAATATACTAATATTTTGCTAGTTTGGGTAACATTTTGAAAGTCAACATAGCCAATTAAAACTATCCTCATACCTCCTTCCCTCACATATTGGTTTACATTGACATAGAAAAGGCTCTCTCTAAGGAGATTATCTTGTAGGTGGAAGATCATCCTTGGAATTAGTCTATCAACTACAAGAGTATCCCCTTTTGAATAAGACATTACTTTTCCATAGGGAATCTAGCTTTGGATTATGCTCGTGCTTTACCTAAGTTGACCTTGCCTACAAGGTGGTGGAATTCCCTTCCCCACAACCTTACAATGCTTTTTAAGAGCTCTAACTCTTAATTTTGACCTATCTAAATGGCTCTAACTCCTTTAGAAACTCCTTGAGTCTGCTTGGATCCTCCAACTCCCTAAGTCATGTCCCCTAACTTGATCAATTTTTTAGCCAATCCTATTTCTCCTAAGCTTCGATCAATGTTGACATGGCTCTCATTTGTCCCTACTAAGGGCCATTAACAATTAGCTTCTTTGTTGAAGCATTCTTCTCCCCACTTGATTCCCATCGTCATGCCAATTATGGTGGTTTCCCCCTTTCTCCTTAGCTTGGTTATAGTTGTGATATATCTATACATTTAGGGTGATATATCTCCCATGGAACTCATCTTGTATGTCTTTGGCTATATTTTTTGTAAAAGAATTTGGGCCCTTTCAAAACCCCAATTTCACATTAGTTAATTTTTTTATTAATCTTTATGTTTTAAAATAAATTATAAGAAATAGATATTCTTTTAAGTAGTGGATATATTATAAATTTAAATTTAATAAAAACAAAAACTAATTAACAATTAAAATATTTTATATTTGTCGATATATTCGTAAAATATTTTATATATCTATCATATTAATATATTTATGAATGAGTCAATAAAATTGTTGACACAATTCTAATTTTAGTTCTTTGATTTTAGTAAATTTCCTTGAAAATTTAGCATATCAAAAGAATCCAATAGGTCTTCATCAAGCTTCCTTATATTTTCTAGAATTTTTTATGGCTAGTGAGAAAGCTCCTAGCTATGGCGGTTTTCCTTTTGAGTTTTATAAATCCATTTATGAAAATGTTGGACATGACATCTAAATTGTTATGATTCAGATTTCATCCACCTTGTAAATACTATGTTATGGTTTCAAAATCCTTGGAAAGTGCCTCCACACAATAGGCATTTAGGGTGTAGTGGTATTTTTTTTTGCAATATTGATTCTCACCATTGTTTATAATATATTCATAAGGGGTTATGGGTCTACTAGTAGTGGTAAAGGTGAGTTGTTGACATAAATATTTAATATTGTTTTCTCCACATGTGGATGCCTAGAATGGGATAATAAAAGATTAGGAAAGGATAAATCAATTTATGTTGGGATATCCAAGTGAGAGATTGGAAAGAGGCAACATGTGTCTCTTGGTATTCCATCATTTTTTTTTATCTTTCATGTGTTGGTATTTTATAGCTTTGGGAGCTATTTTCCCCTTGTTTAAGGCAAGTTAGCCTTCCTATTACAAATTATATTTTTTATTTTTTATTTATCAAAGAGGCCAACCTAGATGAAGAGTCACCTAGTTTGGTATATATACAAGATGATGATCATTCATTCAATCATCAATTTATTCTCATTTTCATTCACATTTTCTCAAGGAAGAGTTCACACTTAGTAGTAGATTGCCATCTTTAGAAGTAGGTCATATTTCAAGAGGATTTATATTCAGTTGTATCCTGATAGGTGAAATAGAGCATTAGAAATCAAGCAACAAGTTAAAAGAGTGCAAATAAACAACTTAAAACAACCTACACTTCAAGATTAGCCTAAGTTGGAAACAAAACAAGATGTAGAACTTTATACCTTCGTTGAGTCGATCCTCATTGGCCCTTTGATCTTTGATGTGTATGCTCCTTGGATGGCAAGATGCAAGCTAGATGAGGATGTGAAGATGGATGCAAGTGGATGAAAAGAAAATGGCTAAGTGTTGGTTGAGAAACAAAACTGCAAGAGTTTGGCTAGCACAAATGATCTCTCCAAAATGAGAGAAAAGAGGGGGTATTTATAGGATTTTTGGGAAATCCTAGGGGAAATGGACGGTTGAGATTGATCCACCAAATATCAAGATGTAGGGCTAAGGTGAGTTGAGAACTCACAAGCCCTCACATCTTGACATGTGGCATGTGAGATAGCCCTAAAAGGTGAAGTGGACATGAGGTGGAAGGAGAAGGACATGACATGGAGAGGGGTACAAAGTACCTTGGGATTGGACAAGATCTCCTCATAAAGGAGGTCCTTGTCCCCATGTGGGTGAGAGGACATGTGAGGGAATTAAAAATTCCTCAAATATCCTTATGGGGATGAGAGAAAAGAATAAAGAATGAATAGAGGACATGTGGGGAGAAGTGAAGGAATTAAAAATTCCTTTTAGGTGCCTTGGGGGATTAAAAGGTGAATTAAAAATTCACATGGGGAAGGGGGATGCCTTGTCCAAAAGGAGAAAGCCTTTAATAAGGTTGACTCAAGGACATGTGCCATAAAAAGGATGAGGATTAGGTTAGGCTAATCAAATGATTAAGGTTGTGCAAGTACCCAGTTAGATAGGCTAATGACTGATTAGAGGCAAGTGGGAAATTATGGAGGATGTGACCTTAATGATGATTAAGGGTGTGCACATGCTAACCCTGGTTAATTAGAAGAAGATGAAGTAATTAAAATGGATTAAGGACCAACTTGCAAAAGTTGGAGGATGTGACCATGAGAGAGAAAAGATGAATTAAAAATGAATTTTAATTTAAAAGGGAATATGACTAAATTAAATAAAAGGGCATATTTATTCAATTTAGAGGAGAAAGAGGGGAAATGTATTAAATTGAATACTTTGGACCTTTGTGCAAGATGCAAGGTATTAATTAAACAATTGGCTTAATTAATATTGACAGAGGGGATGAGCAACTGGATGAATAAGGAGACGCGTTTGATCATATGGAAGTGATCAAAATTGTACATCTACATTTTGCCCCTCTTCGAAATACTATTAGAATAATAGGGTTTCGAAGAAAAAAAGAATACAGATGACTATGTAAAGGAAGAGACCAGAAAAAGAGATGCCCCAGCATGGGGGAACACATGTGAGCTGCCCCGAATGGAGGGAATGTGGAGAGGATGCCCCAGTCAAGGAAAGGTAGGGTTAGAGCGACGGGTTAGGAGGGAATGGTAGGGTATGCCCCCTCGAGAAGGGGGACGAGGGAGGAAAAGGGAGCCCCAGTCAACTTCTTGAAAGTATGGAGGGGTACATGTTGTTGGAAAGAGCGCGAAAAAATGAGAA
>VDFB02033945.1:0-16973 GCA_007258455.2 Sequoia sempervirens | reverse complement strand
ATGCACAAATGAATGGATATGAAACCTTTTGAGCATCATTTTTTTACTTTATCATTCATTTGCTTGCTATTTTGGCGATTGAGATTCATTCGAGCTTTGAGCATTGATCCTGTGTTGCTTGCACGTGGGTTGTTTGGTGCTGATTGGGGTTTCCATTGCTGGGACGAGTTTGCTTCGTGATTACTTCTTCGACCTCAAGTTTCGACTAAATTAATCCATGGTATGTTATCGATGGCCCCTCTTGTTTGTTTACGCAATGATTGGGTTCTTCCGTAATTGAATGATGATCATTTTGGGTCGGTCTTTGCTGGGTTTTGATTCCGCATTTGTAGAGTCAGGATTTGACCTATTTTTGTCGTAGAACCCCATCACCTGCGCCCTATGAGTGCTATTTATCTGTTAGATGGCGAGTGTATCCTTTAGACAGGGTTCTGGGTTAGATTGTCTGCCCTTTTAGTGCGAAATTTGCCATCTACGGGGTTAGGGTTTCCTTGATGCTCAGCCTAGAATAGCAGATTTGTGATGATTTTTCAATCTTGCCCTTGTATTATGATACCCCCCACCCTGTGAGGATTCAGAGTGCCTTAGACTGCCCTTTATCGTTGATATTTTAAACCTCGAGCTTGCTCTGGTTTTAATGGCGGGAGTTTTTTTTTTTCATCATCAAAATTAGGGCATCATCGGTCTGACTAGAGAATTCATCGTTTGAGGTCTTTTGAAGTCTAATTTGCTTCGTATTTTGAATCTTGTTGGTTGGTATCAATCTCGGGACTATTTGAGTCCAGATAGAAAGGTTTGCATGATCATTTGGTCGCTAGTTCACGTGTCGTCATTTGTCGGGTTTTCGAGATCCTCGTGGAATTCCTCCGCATTCGGATTTTCCTGATTTCGGCTGGTTATGCGGGGCATAGCAATTTCCGGAGTTCTTCGAACTGTCCGCGAAAATCCATCTCACCCGGATTTTTCCGGTTTTCCTGTCTGTTTTTATTTTCTTTGATTTTCCGAAGATGGGACTAATGGGGTGAATGCTAATTGCTTATTTCTTGTTGCTGGTGAGTGAATTTCATGATAGTCTAATGATTTTTGGCTGTATTAACGATTTATTTGACTAATGATGCTTTGGCAGCAAGAGTCCGTTTGGGTCGAATTTCTCCGAAATTCCACCCCAACTAGATTTTCCTGGTTTGCATGATTTTCCCGGACTACCTTATTTCTCCAGATCTTCAAGGATTAGCAGTTTGCGATGGATTTTAATTGCTTTATATAATTTTAGGCTAACCTTTGGATTGGAATATGCATGATAATTAAATACTAATGATGTCTTTTGTGAGTGTAGGCTAAATCAAGCAAGGCTGCTGCCAGAAAATCTAAGGGGGGCACGGAGGGGTCATTCATTTCTGAGGCAGAGCGATTAAGATTGGATATTAAGAGTCAGCTTCCTGAGAGTAGGATATCCTTCGTATGGTCTGAAGTGTATGTTACTAATGTGGGAGCTTGGGGGTATGAAGAGTTTAAGCAGAGAACAGCTGAGAAGGATTTGTCGGCCTTAAGGAATGGAATGATGAAGTCTAGACTTGTGCATGTGGCTGGGTTCCCTCTGGAAATTCAATGTTATAAGCTGATTCTTGAGTGTGCTCGGTAGTATGATTTTGATACACAAACGGTGGTCAGTATTGAGGGAAGGATCTTGGCTAATTTCAGTCCTGTCTCCATTGCTCAGGCCTTTGACATGCCTGACCTGCCTTCAGTGTGTGCTTTGAATATAGACACGGCTAAAACATACTATGAGAATGAGCCAGTTAAGGCTCAACAGATAATCAATTCATGGTTAGAGAAACCAAAGTCCCACCATTCTAAATTGCCTAAGCAGTTGCAAAGAGTTAAGTTCAGGTCGAATGTTTATGATGCCATAACATTTTTTAGCAGAGTAGCTGGTTTGAAGACTGTCGGGGTGCTAGAGAGTTGGATGGTCCACGTAATCACCAAGGTTGAGCAAGGAACTAACTATCACTGGGCAGGGCTTATTAGTGCTGAAATTGACAAACAGCTGAGGAATGTTCTGGAGACTAAGAGGTCACTATGTCCTCTTATGTCATATATGTGTTAGCCAGATTCTACCCATACAAGGGTCTGAATCCACGAGGGACACTTGGACAAGATATTATCTACGAGGTCTATCCGAAGCTGTGCCTAGGACACAAGAACTACAGAAGGGCCAATGATGCCTTCACGATGCATATCACCAGGATGCTCTAGAACGCTGAGCATATGAGACTGTCAGATGGAGCCAAAGGGCTGATAAAGAATTATGGGGCCTGGTTCATCCAATTTCCCACCTTCACTTACCTTAGAATTGATGGATGCCCGGTCGCGCCATATAGGTTACCTCGCTATCCTACTGATCACATTGTTTTGTTGGAGGTTGTGAGGCAGATTTGTGAGTTTGATGCCATTGTGAAGAAAGAAAAGTATAAGACAGGCTTTGGTGGGGATTTTCCCCTTGGAATTGGTGTGGCAGAGGTGTGCCCCTCTATTCAATCAGCACATACGGCAGGAGATGAGTTAGCAGCATATGGTTTCTCCTTCCACTCCAAAAGGATGAATTTTGATATCACAAGAGAGGCGCAGAAGAAGGCCACAAGGGAGTACCGGCATAAAGATGACCTAGAGGATTATTGGGCCAACATCAAAGATGATCTTGAGGCCAGAAAGAAGAGGTACTCCAGGCTCCCTGTTGATGCAATCAGACAATACAATGTCAAGTTGATCCCAGATCAACTAGAGGATGATGGAAACCTGGTGCAGGATCATGCTTATGAAACTGTGAAGGACAGGTCAGTCGGGGATATCAATTGGAATGAGGATGAGGTTACGGAGTTAGAGGACCTAATGGCCCCGATTATGAAATTCACCTCTTCCTGGTTGAAACATAAAATTTGGGAGCTGGAAAGCGAGAAGGTAACTTGTACCTTCAATTTGATGGGAGACCTCAATCCCATGTCTACTTCAGAGGAATCCGGGGAAGATGACCCCAAAGGGAAAACGGTAAAGAGCTCTCCTTTCAAGATAAAGATCAAAGGTCCCAAGGAAAGTGGGCCTGAACCAAAGAGGAAGCCAAAAGGAAAGAGGAGATGGCGGACTTTGAAGATTGGTACGTCCTCTGATGAGGAGGAGTTTGAAAAAGCAGAAGAGGGGGATGCTCCTCCACCACTGAAGAAGGCAAGAACAACAAGACTCTTGAAGAAGAAGGCTCAGGAGGCATCAAAGGGTGAGCCTCCGATTGTTGATGTGGAAAGCTCAGGGGGAGAAAAGACTAAAGTTTACACGAGGAGATCTAGGACTCCCTCTCCAAGGGACACTGTGCAAAAGATGGATCCTGCTTCAGAGTCACCGGTCACAGAGCCACCTAAGGTTGCTTCTCCTCCTCCAAGTGTGCTTGAGCAAAGGACTCCTAAGGAGCATGAAACCAGTGGAGAGGCGGAGCCATTCAAGGAGGGGGTGCTCTTTGGTGAAGCAGCGGAGCTGGAAGTTGAAGAGGAGGAAAGGCATACTTCTCCTTTGGTGCAATATGAAGATTCCCTAGAAAGTGACAGAGGTAACAGATCGTCCGAGCAGAAAGAAGACATCCCTACTAGAACCCCATCACCAGTGCGAGAGGTGGAACTTGAAGAAGTTGATCAAGGTGAGCAGCTCCCTGAGAAAGAGGAAGATAAATTAACTGCAGAGGAAGAAGAGAAAATGACAGAACAGCCAGAAGAGGTCAGAACAAAAGAAATATGGGTAGAACCTGCAGCCCCAGACTGGCTTGAAAAGGAGATAGCAAGAAAGAAATAGGTGGTAGTCGAAGACACTCCCTTGGATTGGGATGAAATGCTGTCAAAAATCAGCAAAGGGAAGAAAAAGAAGACAACCAAAGTAGTTTCCAAGGTGGAAAGGGATGAAGCAAATAATAGGGTCATCCACATTGCCACCCCTGCCGCGGACAAGACAAGAGAAGAGGTCACAGGTCAAGACTACAATGTGCAAACTATCAACCTCGAACTGGCATCCATGGAGCAGGACATAGAGGAATATGAAGGGTCCAGTGCTGTGATTATTGGGAGGTTGAGAAAAGAGACCCAGACCAAGCATGAGCTGAGAAAGGAGAATGAAAGACTAAGGAAATGTTTGGAAGAAGTGATGAAACCTCTGCAATCTCTCCACCCTTCTTCTTCAGCTACTCCTGGCTTCCTACCTAAAGAAACTATTTCTGAGATTGAGAGAATGAAGGCCACTGCTCAAACTGTGAGGGATTGGCTAAAAGATGTGCAAGTAAGAGGGGATAATGCAATTAAGCACATCCTTTCAATTGGGAAGGATGCAGTCCGAGCCAAGGAGCTGTTGGAGCATGTGTTATCCTAGGACAAGGAAGACATGGACCTCTTGTTGTATAAATCTAGGGTCATCATGGGGCATGGTAAGGAACATCTAGCTGCAGATGGAATTCTTCCTTCTTCCAGATTAGATGAACCTTGGGAATGGTTCGAGGCTTTGCAGATTAGGTAGAAGGCTATAAAGAAGATCCAGAAATGGAAGAAATCAATTGATGGTGATCTTACTGTAGTGTACGATGGATGCATTGCCTTCTTTGAGGTGATGACAGGAAGGAGAAAGATTGCCCCAAAATATCTAAGTCTGGATCAGCTAAGGGAATAGTGGCATGAGGTCTATGCCCTAGATTCAGAGAGTGTTATAGCTGCCCACTAGTTAGATGATGCAGCCACATATCTGGCAGTGATGGACAAATATCAGGCCAATAAGGAGGAATGGAATAATATTGTTGACCAATCAAAAGAAGAGATTGATTAAATTAAATGTCGACTTAGGATATTGCCTTTGCCACCTATCACCGAATTGGATGGAACATTCTTGAGGGTCTAGGGATCATCGATTCAAAGAAAGGATAAGGGAAGTGGTAGTTAATGTCTGTTTTGAGATTTGTGCTTCCCTATTATCATAGGGCATGCATTGGACCGAGCTACATTGGGGACTGTGTCAAGGCCAACCTTGATGATAGATGGCATTTAATGCGTACCTTACTTTGATTTCCTTAGGCCGACTTGTTTTGGCAATTATATTTATCTTGTAAAAATGTTTGGCTGGGCCGACATATCTTGAGATTTGCTATAAAAGGGCATTCTTGCCTCATTGTAAGGGGTTAGCTAGAAAGTAATAGAGATAAGTAAGAGCAAAGAGCTAGAGTATTTTGTAGTTAGAGTAGTATTCAATTTCTTGAAGCAAATGCTGTATCAGAACAGTGGAATTGTTGCAATAGTTTGATGATCTAATACAATTGAAGGCATTGTGGTTTTCCTGGTGAAATCTCTTGTGTTATTTCATTTTGCATGGTTCTTGTTGTTCTATCTTTTAAATTGCTTGAGGATTTAGGGTTTAACATTCAGAATTAAATTGGTTTTAGTTTGGTGAATGATGTTTATGATTTCATATTTGGAATGTCTGTAGCAATCTCTAGTCTATACTCCCAGTAACTATCTGATTGTAGTAGGCTGGTGAAGTCAACCTGGACCATATATTCACATGTGCTTAAGTTCGATTGTAGATGAATGTCTATGATTTGAAAATCTACATACCTCAGAAGATTGCACCGTTCTTGTGATACTGCATTGTGGGTTAAGCAGGAATTGGTTGTTTGAGATTGGTCCATTCCAGATATCTATCATTTGCATTACTCATTCCAGGAGTAGTTTAGATTTATCATATCCTTGCACCCTTATCTTTTGCTATTTCTTTATCATTTGGTTAGATCTAGGATTTGAGATCACCATATTGCATAATCTGATAAATTGGAAAGATACAGTTTGCTTGTAGTAAGGTCCCTTTGTGATTACCAGCATTTTCACATATTATCTGAGTTGTTTATGCATTGTCATGACCTGACACCCCAGAGACCTTGGGGTGATTTTTAAGTAATTTATTGTTGAAAATAACCTTTCAAGAGAGATAGAATATTGCATCTGTCTGAGTTGTTAAGCAGTGAAAACACCATCAACAATTAGGAGATGGTTTATGGGATGATTTCTAGTATTGAGGATGGTTACTTTGAGTTTTATCTTATTGATTAGACAGGCTCACATCCATGTTGTCATTTTTACATTGATTCATATGTTGTACTTGATTTATACTACACTTAGATGTGGACAGTCTATATCCACCAAGTTTGATTCATTGTTGTTGTACATTTCATTAGTTGGCATTATCTATCATCATTTGTGCATTGGTACTTTGTTATAGGATTGAGAGGATGGATGATTAGAGTACTTGATTAGTCAGGTGATGGTATTGTTACATTCATTGGTTGTACACTTTCAATGAGATCTTTTGATAGTGATAACTTGATGGTGTTGGATTGGTTTGTGATGCTTTGATGGTGTTTTTATGTGTTTTCTTGGCTTGGAGATGTTGTGTTGTAATTGAGTATGTGTAGTCCTTGATGATCTTCTTGGAGAGGATGGTTGTCATGATACAATGTGTAGCCAATATCATGGTTTAGTGGGAGTTGTTGGAAGTGACATGGATGCATTATTGGTTACGATTATCTTCATAAGATTTGGGATATGTATTCTTGGTTTAGAGTGAGTTTTTTATTATGTCATGATATACTCTTGATTCTCTATTAGAGTTTTGAATATTACATGTTCTCTTGATACCCAAATGTATGTTATGTTGCATATGATCTCCAAGGAGGAGATGGTTAGATCATGTTGTCATGATAGGTTCTCAATTCTATGGTTGGAGCTTTGAAATTGATCATGTGTGATTCTCTTTGTATTGAATACATTGATCATTCACTTGATTTCTTCATGATGGTTCTATGTTGCATTTGGAGTTGGGCATGTATTGATTGGTTATATGTACTCGTGGATACTTAGAGATGTAGGTGATGGTTGGATTTCTCTTGTGACTAGAGACATTTTATTGACATAGTTACTCTTTGGAGGCTTCAATAGGAAGACTGAGGAGCTTTCACTTGGATATGGACATGAGTATATTATGGATCGATAGAGAAGATTGTGCTTGGAGGATCATTCTCATTCCCCACTCTTGATCTACATGACAACATATTATTTTAGATGTATTTTACCATTATATCTTTCATATGTGTTATGTTTCATTCTTTGATTCTCATGGGATTGAGTTGATTCATGGTGATTGATCATGATGACTTTGTTATCTTGGAGGAGCATTCTCATTCCCCACTCTCGATCAACTTGACAACATATTGTTTTAGAGGTATTTTCCCATTATATCTTTCATATGTGTTATGTTTCATGATTTGATTCTCATGGGATTGAGTTGATTCATGGTGATTGATGGAGACTCATTTGAGGATTATTTAATATGAGTTTATATGCTTTATATTTCATAGATATGGATCTTGGGATACATATAGTTAGTTATGAAGGAATCATTTTGAGGGATGTTATGCCATGGTTATGTCCTTGTGCATTTGAGTTCATGATATTATTCTTTTATGAGGATTATTAGGTGATGGTTAATGGGCTGATTTTCATTATTGAGGATGGCTAATTTGAGTTTTATCTTCTTGATTAGAGAGGACTACATCCATGTTGGCATTGTTACATTAATTCATATGTTGTACTTGATCTATGAGGTTGAGTATTATGGATATCATTGAGGATTTTCATTTAGGGTTGTTAGGAGATCATACTTGACACAAAAGTATACTTTTGAGGTGTTTGTAGGACATTATGGTTTACAGGTTTCTTCTTGGGTGTTCATTTGTAGAGGATGGTGGCACCATGTTGTGATAGATTAGGCAACTATTTGGGTTGCATGTGTGGATCATTGTTATTATTCTTGGTACTTCATGCTTTGATTTACTTATCACACCTTGATGTATAGTGTTGATTGGTTGAACTGATATGCTTTGACATTACCTATGTAGAGGGAGTTCTTGGATATTTATGTTCTTCATTGATATATTTTATATAGGGAGCTTGGTTGTAGTTTATAGGAATGCATATGTTTTTGGAACGAGTTTGCTGATGTATTGATACCTTGGAGGTATGGATGGTTGGATCTATTATCATGTTTTGTGGATGCTATTTTTGATCGTGTGGGTTTTTTAGTTGATAGTAGCTTGGTTGGAGCCTTTGTTATCACTTGGATTTTATGCATGTGCTCACAAACTGGTGCATCTTCACCTTGGCATGTTCTTTTTCTTCCATAGGTGGCACATTGGAGAATGAAAGGAGTTCTTGCTTGAGAAGTTCTTGCTTGAGAAGTTGGTCACTTTTTTCTTATTTCATGTATCTTGATGGAGCATGAGAGCATGTTCGATATTCATGTGATTTCATGTCTGGATATGATGATGTATTTCATTCATTGATCGCATATGCAATGCATACAACAAGTGGGAGAATGTTGGGATATGGTGTTGTACACCATTACATAAAATTATTGATTATATTGTTGTAATTAAATAATTATTTAGTTTTGATACACCTTGGTGGTGTTGTTAATCACACTAGGTAATTATTTGGGGTCCACTTGATGTTGTATTGTAACATTATATTATTATTTAATGTGTGGGAGGCATATGATAATAATTTACTATGGGGAAATATTAAATAAAGGGTTAGTGGTTTTGTATTAACATGGTTTCACCTTACCACTAGTATTTTGTGAGTTTGTGTCTATAAAATAAAACACGTGTAGTGGTTTAGGCTGGTTGTCCTTATTGAGTCTTTTGGAGGTGTGCATTTGTGAAGCATGGCATGGGATGTGTGGATTCATGCTTGGACACATGAGAATGCATTGGAACACTTGATTATTTGGAGCTATTCATTGCAACTCTTGTATTGATTTATTATTGAATAATATGATGGAGTATAAATTATTTTGGAGGATGGGTTTTTCCCTCTATAGGGATTTCCCAAGGTATATCTTATGTTATTTTATGGCTTGTCTATTTGATATATGTATTCTGGTTACTTGTATGCATGTTTATCTCTAATGGGTTATGGAGGAAATGTATTAAGTTGTGGGTTGAGTGCAATATTTCCTAACACCTTGACTATAAGGGTTTCAATAAGGTTGATGATAAGAAAGGGCTTTTGGAGCTATTGTAAAACTCAATAGTGAAATCTAGTAAACAACGGTTGGAGGTTGAAGTTGTTGATTTGTAGGATTCTCCTACTGAGGACACTTTGGAGTGTGAAGGTGTGGAATTGAAGTGTCAGTCTGAGAATGTTGCTAACCCTTCTACTAGGCCTTTGAACTGGGTTGAAATTGACTTGGATGTTTTTTGCACAATGGTGAAGGATGGGACTAAAATCTCCTCTCACTGTTTAAATGGATTTTTTTGAAGATCAAGGATCTCAATGCTAAGTTGAATGAATGTTAGAGTGTCTTTGTAGTGTTGGTTAACTATAAAAAAAGGAATGGAGGGTGAAAAGCAAGTTTAAAACTATGAATGTTCTTGATGAGGTGGTGATAGATGTTGAGAAAATGGGTAGGGACCATGAGGAGAGTCTACTGTCCTTGGAGGATAATGTCCATAGCGTTCATGAGGAGCAGCTTGTTTCTTTGGAGGAAAAAGTTAACAGTATTTGTAAGTGTTGGCAATCAGTGGTGAAAATTAGTAACCAATCTCTTAATTCAAGTGTGTAGTGTTTGAATTTACTGAATGAAAAAGCCCTTAGGTGGATTGGTAAATAGTTGGAGCTCAATGAGAGTGAGGAGGAAATTTTTGATGTTAATTGCAAGAATCAAATGGAGAAGAGTTTCAATGAGGGTTTGTGTTTCATACTAGGAGAAAGACCAAAAAGAGGGCTGGTATTTCTTTCTAGGAGCTTGAAAATGTGGTGGAGATGCATGATAATGTTACCTCTAGTAATTTGGAGGTAATTAAGGTTCTAGATAATATACTTTAGTTTGTACTTGATCGGCTTTTGTGCTAATTTTTTTATGTTGGTTTAGTTGTGGTTTTTCTAGGTTTATGTTTTAACATTTTTTTTATTTTTTGGGGGTTGTTGGTGCTAGTTTCTTAATCTTGGGCAGCATTCTCTCAATGTAAAGGGTTTTAAGATCCCTTCAAAACTAGTTTTTCCTTATCGAAAACATTGTAAATGTATTAATGGTACCTTTCACATCATATTGTGCCTTATCGTATTTTCACTATGATATAAAAGGCCATGGGGGTTTGTGTATAATTTTTTTTTTCATCACACCTTTGTTGGTGTCCCTTCGATGAAAATAATGAATCATGTGTGTGTGCTAATACAAATGTCACTATCATCTATCTTAGCTCTCTCTTGTCAACATTATGGGGGGTTTTCTATTGTTGGTGCTAATACTCTCTTGGTTTTGAATTGGAGTGAGCTATGTATCTAGTATTTTTTCCTATAAACTAGGTAGATGCAATAGTTGGTTACCCATGCATTTTAGTTAGATATAACATTCACCATATCGACACTCTTGCATTCCTACTTTATAGATCTTACCTTCCATTTTAAGTTGATCAATTTTCTTTAGACTTTTCATACTTGTGTTATTTGTATCTTCAAATCCCCTTTTTTTCCTTTATTTTCCATCTCAATTGATTAGTTTCATTGGGAGCACTCATGTCAATTATTATCTTCTTGCTCATGATCTTCATCTTGATTTTAGAGGAGGTTCTTCTTTTAACATTATAGCAGTCATTCTTTGATAGAGTGTGTAGCTTCTTCATGCTTCAATAGTGTTCTTCATGTTCATTCTTTTTTCTATTCTTTTTTGAATTCTTTTTTGAGGATTTTTATTCCTTCACTTTTTTTTGGAAGCTTCTTAGTATTGTTGTCAACTCAAGGGTAGACAACTGAGAGGGGGGAGTGAATAAATTGTCACTGAATCTTAATCCTATTCAACTTATTAACCTTAATTTCATATCTAATCATTAACCATGAAAGCATAAATGAACAACACATCAGAAGCACACATAACACCAACATTTTTTATGTGGAAATCCCTATTAGGGGAAAAACCATGGTGGAGTTCAATCCACAAGATTATACCCTGTTAAAAGTATAAGAAAATATGAATGGGGAATGCACATGCATTTAGGAACACTTCATAGAGCTCACCGCTTAGATACAACAAGGATCACTACCCAAGGAAGACACACTATCTTATAGAAAGATTCGGATTAAAACCATCCATATTTGAACTGAGAAAATAACATCTACTACTGCCTAGTTATAGTTCCAATTAAGCACATGAACACTTCTTCACTCTTCTTCACTCTCTTCTCTGCCTTCGAATCATCTAAAATTTATTCACACATAGGACTCATACACTTCACATTCGTACCCACACTCATGCCTTCAAATGATAAAACAATCATTCTTATATATCCACAACAAGAAACTGCATCGCTATAAGTCAACCACAAAAAGATGATAAAATAATTACAAACAATTGGCCCAAAAAAATTAGACATTATTCATGCAAATCAACCAAGTTTGAACATAGCATAGTGAAGACCAAAAACAACATCTCCAACATGAAAACACTTCAATTAATTTATCCTCGAAGATCCACAACATGCTTCAACACCTTGTCGACCAAGAACATGAAAAGCATGAACACGTAAGAGAAAATCTCGGATCACGAGCACAATGTTCAATGTAGACATGCCACAAAGATAGAGAATGAACTAGAAACATCCACAAGCATCATGAAACACTAGAGAAGCATCTGCAACAACTAAACTTACTAAAATCATAGAATCTTCAATCAGGAACACTAACTAAAGCGACAGAAAAACTGTCATAATGAAAATCACCATAACTGGATCAACTCTACATGTGGATCTCTGAAATTCAACATGGATAAATAGGACATACTCAACAAGAAACCCTTTAGTCCACAACCTCATAATAGAAATGTATTGAACACACTGAAAAAATGATCTTCACTTCACCATTGACAACCTGTAGCACTTCTTATTACAATTTTCTCAATATCCTCGACATATACAACTTCTAATGCAACAATGTTAATAGTATTGACATCAATGAAAACCACATATCAGAAACAAAACTACAACATCCAACAAGTCCTTCACTTGTATTTCCCTCTTTTGAAGTGGATTTTTTGCCCATTGTGTTTTTCTTATTTTCTCTAGTTGCGAGAAATTTGATTGTTTATACATGGGTACCTCACTAGGCCTTGTTTGTTGGGACCCATCATGTATTCATCTTTTGAGTTTTGAGCTACTCCCTAAGTTTCACTTAAGGACTAGGGGTGTTAGAGAAAAGGGTATTTCCTAATTAACTATTTACTTAATTATTACATCCCTTTTCCTCTAATTACTTAAGCTTACATAGGCCATGTTCATTTTATTTCTCATGTCATAGGATGAGGACACATGTCATGATTTTTTTTTACCTTCACCTACAATTTTTAGGTTAATTAACCTTTTATAAGAATTATTTATTGTATTATCATTTAGATGCATATTCATAATTATTCATGCTTTTTGAATCAATGTCTCTTGGCCTCTAACTTTCTATTCTCTATTTTTGTGTCAAGTGTTTGATTGTAGGTGATCCTTGGGAGTTGTGGAGGTGATTTTTTCTAATTTCAACCATATATGGATGCAAAATGACTCTAGATTATTATATTTTCTTGGATAGCTTAAACAATTCTTAATTAAACCATTTTTTTGTAATGAAATCTTTCTCTAAATGTATGTACCTAAGTGGATTTTTGCTAAATGCAATTTCTACATTTTATTTTATGTTTTTATTTTAGCACCTCACATTGGGATTAAGGCTTTTCAAATGACATAAGTAAAACTAATCTAATTTAATTTAATTTAAAGAATAAATAATTTTTTAATTTTATGAAAGAAGTTAAAATTTTATTATAACAAAATAGAGGAAATAGAGTATTACTTTAATGAAGAACATCTAAGGTTTTCTAGGTAATACTAAAAGCTTTATTAAATAAAGTAACGGATTGAAAAACCTCTAAAGAGTCATCTTGTAGTGTATGTGTTATATTTTTCCCTTAGAGAATCTAGCATATTTTGGATAAGCCTCTATAGTAATTGTATAGTCCTCTTGATAACATCAATAACTAGAGAAAATTGGAATTGATAAAATATAATATTTCTTGGAAAATATAGGAATATGTGTAGCTTCAATGCAAAAGGGAGGAGGATTGAAAGGTGTCATATGAGAATACTAATGTTGTAGATAGAGGTTTCAATATAATACATAATAATTCCCTAAAGTTCATTCAATATGGACTTCTATTGGAATGAAAGGGATATGTAATGAGAGTTATAAGCAAAAACTTGATAAGAATGTAGAAAACTCAACCTCTTGGATGTAAAGATCAAGGGAAACATTTATAGGCTTGAAAATTCTCATTTAGGTCACTACTTTCACCACATGGATGGCTTTCAATTAAATTCTAAAACTCAATATATGTAACCCATGGAACTTAATTTTGATTCCAAACAATATGGATAAGAGGATAAGAGGGATGGAGATACTTTTATCAAGAATATAAATCTGTAGAGGATGTATAATTCAAGCATCATAGTCATGAATTGGACTACTAAATCACCATTTGATTTATATTTTATCCCATACAATTATGAGCAGTTATGATGATCTATATAGTAGGTAGGCACTATATGTGCATAAAATTGGTCAGTGCTCCACACTTTCGACCCTAAAGCATTTTAATTAAATATTTATTATTTAATTAATTTATCTAAAGTCTTTCTGTAATTAAATTTAATTAATTTAATTATATTGTTCATTCATTTTATTCTCCCAACCATAATTGAATAACAAATTCTATTTTATTTAATTATTTCATATGTTCACTTGATTAATTAAATAAATACATTTTATTTATTTAAATTAATTATCATCTTTTGAATTTAATTAAATCTCTTGTTTTAATTAAATTTAAATATTTCTTTTCTTCTATTTAAACCTTTCTTCTAATTAATTAAATATTTTATTTAATTAATTTCATACACATGTCATTTCTTCAAATTTAATTAAATATTTTATTTAATTAAATATCTTCTACTTTCTTCAAATCATAATTAAATATTTCATTTAATTATGAAATCTTCCTCGACACTTTTCAAAATCTTAATTTCATCACACCGCTTGGATCAACCTGTGTCCCAATCCTAAAATCCTCGTAAAAACTCTATAAATACATGTGTGAATCCAAGCATTGGTTACACACACGCAATTACACTTAGGCACTTGCATCTTTAGCATTCTATCAATAATCATATCTTAGCAATAATCATATCATAGCATAGCATAATCTTGCATCGTAGTATAGTATGCATTTTAATTTAAATCCCATTCTCTAGTAGTCCATTTCGTTGAGCTTGACATACTAAATCTAAGAGCAACTTGAATCAATGAAATGCTAGAGATAGGGAGCAATAAATGACTTTGAAGAAGCTGCACTAAGAGTTTGTTTATTTTTCTTTAAGCTTCTTTAATATAAAGTTTTATTGAATGTGTTTTGAATTCATTATGATAGGCATATTTTCATACACACATAAAATGGTGCCCACCATGGGGCCTATGCCCCGGTTTTAACTTTTTCTTGTAGAGCATTTTGACAAGTTTCTGTGTTTTAGATTGCAGCTTTTAGAAAAATTCAACATTTTAGTGCATCCGATACTTTCTGCAGCACATCTAGGAATTTAATGCTTCTATTTTGCAGGTATTTCAATGCATCTAGGGACTGCTTCGGTGCTTCTGAGAGTTAATTTAGTGCATCTAAGAGATAGAATAGCACATATAGTCTCATTACATTTAGAGTTAAATCTACATTTAATTAAAGTAGCGCATTTAAGAGTTAAATTAGAGCATTTAAGGTAGGATTTAGAGCATTAACTACTGTCATTTATAGATTTAAATTTGTATTTAATTAAAATAGCGCATTTAAGAACTATTTTAGCACATTTAGGGTATGTTTCTGTGAATTTGGGATCTGTTTCTGCACATATACTGTCTATTTCTACACATCTGGGTTGTAACACAAAAATAAGATTCTAAGTTTGACACATTTCGCAGACAAGATTTTTTCTGGTTTAAAATGAATCAATCTAGGATAGTCACCACACTTTGATCGTGCAATTAAAATAAACCCCATGTCAGTTGTGAAGCAATATCTTCACTTAGCTTAAATCATTGTGATTTGGTGCATTAAAATGAATCTGTTTACTCTGCTTGATTGTTCTTAAAAGTGGTAGGTGACTATGCTCTCGCCCTGTGCAAACTAGGTGACCAGAAAGCTAGACCCACTTTATCCTTGTGTAACCTTGATGCAATAACTGAAGTATCCTCTCCCCTTGTATAGTAATGTGATCCTGGGTGTAAGAGAAATGATTATTGCCTCTAGAAATTGGGCCTATCTAGGGATTTCATCACCCCAACATGACTCAAATCAGTAATGGAGCTAAAGTCAAGCTACCCCCAACTGGTATACAAATGTGAATCTTAAGGGAAAACCTAAGATTATGAGTGTGGATGTGTCATACGGACCAATTTGTACTCCCCAAAACCCTGTTGAGCTTAACCTCTTCAAGCTGGAGTGCCTCCTAAATAGAGCTTAATCTTGTGCCCCATGTATGGCAACTCAAATGGGGGTCCTAAATTAAACACCATTGTTTAGTAAACCAAAAACATTCTATTTGTTAGCACAACACTAGTCAGTGTGAAGGCATCCACACCTTTGCAGTCTATAGTAGAGGTGATCAATCTACCATGGGAGTTTCATGGGGGTTGGAATCTTGGTTGGCCTGAGAAGAGAGTGCACTATAAGGGGGATCTCGTGCAACCAAGCTTCTAAATTCACATGCTACCGACATGCGGTTGGGGAAACCCACGTGGAATCTAGCAGATATTGTACTGGCTTTACCATAGGATGTGCTTGCTTTATCTCTGTTTGGTTATATTCCATTTAATTCAGAGTGTTTGTTGTGTTTTCATTCACATAAATTCAGATAAAAGATCATCTGAAATGAACATGAAAAAAAACAATTGAAATCATTCAAAAATTGTTCAGATATTTCTCCCATGCTTAGAGAGTGGAAATCAACAAAATTTGTTAAGAAATCAGTTTCCAATAGGATCAGGAAACCCAAGAAACATCTAGGGTACAAGAAAACATTGCAAAGAAGAAAGTTTTTATACAAAATTTGACATGTCTTGCTTCATTACCACAGATTTCTTCATAGATACCAAGACTTTGTTAGTGGATTCACTAACGAGTACGCTGTAGAGCCTTTGGATTCTCAAGCTTATTATCATAGATTAGCTCTATCTCAATGACATAATCTTAATTAACCTCTTGAGTTTGATAATATACCACAACCTTCTATTGAATATCCATCACATCCTAGTCAAATCCTTCAGTGATCTTAAAACCTTTCTTCAAAAACAATGATCAAATCTTAAGAGTGCACCTTTCAAACAAATTTTTGATTATTGATTCAACTTCCCCAATAGGATTCTGAAATCATTCATCATTGAAATCCACAATCAAAAATTAGGAACATCTTTGATCATATCATAGGATTCACATCTTATCACATCAAGATATCATCATTGTCGCACTCATAAGAACTATGATCTAAGTTTAGAAGAAATCTTCAAAATCATATGCCTATCTTTACAAGATCATAATACAATAAATTGAAGGATGAAATCCAATAAGAAGGTAATACCCAAAACACTCAAGAAGAAGGTGAAAGCAGTAATCCTCTTTATAGTATAAGTCATAATCCACTTTTCAACAAAGACATGGATAACAAAGAAGAAAATTCATTCCACAAGTACAAAGTCATAAACAAAACTCCTATAGATAGTGATGATGAACAAGAGGATGAACTCCACCTTAGAGAGGCTAAGCAAGAC
>VDFB02033944.1:0-42805 GCA_007258455.2 Sequoia sempervirens | reverse complement strand
CACCTTTAGAAAAATCACCTCGAATGTTCTTTGCATAGGTAGCTAATAAGGATTTATCATTAACAATCATCCCTTTCAACCTACTGAACCTTTTAGCATCAAATTCCTTTTGAACCTTATCCATAACTAACTTTTCAAGTGACTCAAAGTGAGTACTTATAGAATTAACAAGTTTCTTCAGCTGACCAAATGGAGAATAAAATGAATCCTTGACATATGAAGGCATGATCTTCTCCAAAATACTGAATGCAAGACTTAACAACTCACTATCTTCAATATGAGATTTCAGAATCTCCTCCCTTGCCTTGGCTTGAGAAAATGATGCAACTTTCAGCTTCTCAATGGGAGATAAAGTAGCCAAATTGATAGGACCTTTAACTAGTTCAGGATCAAATTCCTCCTGTTCTTCCAAAAACTCCTTTACTACCTTAGCAGTGTCTCTTGCTTCCATAGGAATCTCCTTCACCTCATCCTTCTTCTCTTCAGTCATAGGTTCTTCCTTAGCTTCAGGAATCTCAATTTCATCAACTAACACAACTTTAGGAGCTTCAATCTCCATAGGAATTTTAGTGTCATGTATATCTAGAGGATTAAGAATGTCCTAAAATGTTTCAATTCCTGGACTAGATGGAATATCTTCAACATGCACTTCTTCAGAAACAACATTGTATCTGTTCTTTAACAAAAATTCCTTAAGGATTTTCTCAGTGTCTTTTGCCACCTCTTTAGTTTTCCCAATCATCGGCTTATTCACCCTTGTTTTGCTCTTAAAATCCCTTTTTGCTTAATTTAGAATATTCTTCATCTCTTCTATAGACATCACCAGACACAGATCAACAAGTATCCGTTCTCTCATTTGCTCTTTTTTAGTTCTTGCATTCACTCTCCTCATTTCTAAAACTTCATATAGAGCTTTAGGTAACTTAGACATTATTTAAATGAGAGTCATATTGAAATTATTCAAATAATTTATTGTAACTTCTTCAAGAATTCTTTGACTGACACTATCAAAGGTGTCATACCATTCACAAAGTGGCCTAAGATTACCATCCTTAATCAAAGCTTTTTCCACTTCCTCTACAAACATACCTGATTTATCAGTTTTCACCTTTTTCTTTGCTTTATCTTCATTGAAGGGCTTGTTCTTAGAGAATTAAGATGCTTTGGTGCCCATATGCTTTATTTCTCTTACCTCTTCATTAGATTCAATTTCTTCATCTTCCAAATCAGCAACATAGACCCTTGTGCTCTTGTCCTTCTTCCTCTTTCCTTCTCTACCGGATGTCTTGGATTGACCTTTCATAGGAATTTTTTGGCATATGACTTCTAGTGTTGTCATTGATGGAAACCTAAGTCATTATTCTAGTATGTAGATCAAGATTTGTTCACACCGACAGGCAGGGTAATGAACAGAGTATTACTGGAAGAGAGAATGAAGAACAAGGTATTCGATTAGTATGTCGATCTGTATGCTTCAACGGATTATCATTTTGAGTTGTGGATCTTGAGGAAGGTTGTTAAGTATCTATATTATCTTATTGTTAAGTTTTGTGATGTCGCATTAATCGGTGTATAAGTTAGGAGATCCGGTAGGATTATTTTCTGTTTATTAGCTCACAGTGGCCAACTTAGTGAATATGAAATGTCACAGATATTTGAGGTATAATTAATTAAGGTATCCTATGATTGAAGATTTTTTTTGTGTCCTAGCTATGCTATGGCTGACTTTGAAGGATACACATCGAATATTAAATGTGGATTGAGCTGACTATTGGAAAATATTTTTATTTTGCTATAGTCGACATGAAGTGACTAAATCTTTGATAGCGGATATATATAAGAGATTGGTTAATTTATTTTGAAGGAAAAATATGTGTGTGCGAATATAAGAAGATCAGTTGAGTGAATTTTACTTGTGCAGAAGAGAATTTTGTGAAGCGAATTAAGGAAGAGAAAAATAAAGTGTAGAATCAATCAGAAGGTCCAAAATCTAATCTATGAGCCTCACCGAAACTAAAACCAGGTATTTGTAGATGCTAATTTCTCAGTTCAACTCTTTTTTGTAAACCAAATATATTGTAAGGTAGTGAGCCTTCCTAATTTTGAGTAGTGAGCTCTAGGCAGTGTGCCTAAATGCATGTGCATTCCCCTTTTTCTTCATACTTTTAACATAGTATAAATTGTGGATTTACCTCCATCGTGGTTTTTCCCCTAATAGGGTTTCCACGTAAAAATATTGGTGTTATGGTGTTTTAATTGTTTCCTTCATGTGTTTGCATCTTTACTTTTGTTTAAGTTCTATAAATGGTTTAAGATCTGGATTGTAATTTGAATATTGCTGAACACTGATTCACCCCCACTCTTAGTATTCCTTGAGTCCAACAATTGGTATTAGAGCAAGGTTCCTTTACAAAAGTTTAACATCTTGAGGTGGATCTTGGAATACAATGGACTCTAGTGGTCTTCAATAACAACTTTTGGTGGCACTTGATGATCTTGATCAGTCTAAAGCAAAAGTCATGGAATTAAAAGCAAATCTTGAGGATGCTGAAAAATTCATTCAATTATTGAAGAATAAAATCAGTGAGTCAAGAGAAAAGAGGAAGGAACCATGCGATTAGCTGAAGCAGAAAGAAAGTAAATGCTTGGAAGATTTTCACCTAAATCAAACCCTAAAAGAAATAACTAAAGAATGTGAAAATCTTGCTAGAGATAATGCTACTCTAAAGATTGAGATGGAATCTATGGTGATGAGAGCTAACTAAGGAGATTGAGAAGAGAAAGAAAGAATAGGGAGAATATGGCTAGTCCTTAAAAAGAAAGATCTAAAAAGATACAACAGAGTTAATAAGGTAAAGGATTGTTTTAAACAGAATTGAACTGCAACAATCCAGAAATAATGAACAAGAGCTTGAAAGAGATAGTTATTCTTAGGAGATGAACTCACTGCTGGAAATGAATGCAAGGAGAGTTTGAGGATCAGTTCTACTAGAAAGCAATGAGCTGACTAAGGGACAGAAGGATGCAAATGATAGGCGAGGTCTTGGATATGAGAAGGAAGAAAGATTAGGATCTAAACATAAGAATTCCAGGCAAAGAAATCAGATGAACAAAGGCAAAAGGTATCCGGTAAGACAACCCAATGCTCAAAAGTTTAATGGTCACTACTTTTCTTGTAATAAATTTGGTCATATGGCTTCTCAGTGTAGAAGTAAAATAAATTCAAGTAGTCCATCATTTACCAATTAGTATTTTAGTTGTAATAAGTTTGGTCATAAGTCAATTGAATGCAAAAGTATGTCTGTTAGTGTAAGGAATGTTAAATGCTACACTTGTGGAAGATTTGGGCATATTGCTAATCAATGCAGATCAAGAGGAAATCCATGGAATGAATGGTCTAGACAAAGAAATCCTATGTTACAATTGCAACATATTTGGTCACATTGCAAGATTATGTAGGAACATAAACATGGATAGAAGAGGTTCGATATACAAAGGAAGAATTTCATAGAAAGATGATAAAGGAAAAGGAAAAGTGATTGTGGAAGAAATAAGAGATCAAATGAAGAAAACATGGGTAAGGAAGAGTGACTCTGATGAAGGAAATATGCCTACACCAAAATCTGCTTCTGGTAATTCCTCTAGAAATTGATCTTAGGACATTGGCCCATGGGGAGTTTTTCAAGAAAATCCTTTGTCCCCCCGTTGGTAGTTGACACTAGAATGTAGGAAATTGTTAGTAGTTGTGCTAATAGTTTACAAGTCTATCAATGATCACTTGTGCAGAAGTTTGAGAAGAAGGTTCACAGATGAATCCTTCTTTTGCTATCTAAGAAAATAGAGTATCCAAAACACCTAGGGAAAAAATTTAATGTGGTAAAAAGGTTAGGTGTGCGAGTTATAAAAGGTATTTGGAACCCTCATTTGTCCTCATTGGCCTCATGCAGTTGGGAGATACAAAGATAAGCTCGAGTAGATTGAAACTGAGTTTTCTAAGACTGGTCAGGATTATAACATGTTTCGGGATCAGGATGGTGCAGTCAAGAAAAGGATCTAGGAGTTGAAGTCTGAGCATATAAAATTTCAATTCACCAGAAACAACCTTGTGGAAACCTTTTGGAAAGTGAAGGATTTAATTGAATGTAGACTAGAGCAGTTGATTGGGGCTTTGAGGAAAGGATAGAAATTAGAAGAGGCAATCACAATTCTGGAATCTCTCATGTAGATTATCAACCAGACATTTGAGAACAACAACTTGATCTTAATAATTGGGATTTCAGTAGAAGCTTGGAGGAAATTTCTTTTGGAAATGAAAGATAAGTATAATATAATTTTCTGACTCGAGTAGCAGTTGTATTTCTTCAAATTTTGATCAAATTTTTGAATTAGCAAGGGGGAGATCCAAAATATGTTTGTGATTGATGTCAAAGGGGGAGAGAGAGCAGTGAAAAATGCCTGATCATTCCAAGGGGGAGTTGTGTTTTGAAATTTTGAACTCTAGCAGCGTAGTCATATTCGTTCTGACACTTAGTCATTTTTCACTAAGTGTTGCCATCAATGCCAAAGGGGGAGATTGATGGAATATGACTTCTAGTATTGTCATTGATGGAAACCTAAGTCATTATTTGGGTCCGCAGATCAAGATTTGTTCACACCGGCAGGCAGAGTAATGAATAAAGTATTACTAGAAGAGAGAATGAAGAACAGGGTATCCGGTTAGTATGTCAATCTGTATGCTTCACCGAATTATCATTTTGAGTTGTGGAACTCGGGGAAGGTTCTTAAGTATCTATATTATCTTACTGTTAAGTTTTGTGATGTCACATTAATCGGTGTATAAATTAGGAGATTCAGTAGGATGATTTTCCATTTATTAGCTCACAGTGGTCGACTTAGTGAGTATGGCATGTCGTAGATATTCAAGGTATAATTAATTAAGGTATCCTATGCTTGAAGATTTTTCTTTGGGTCCTAGCTATGCCATGGCCGAATTTGAAGGGTACACATCGAATATTAAATGTGGATTGAGCCAACTATTGGAAAATATTTTTATTTTGCTGAAGTTGACATGAAGCAACTAAATCTTTGATAGAGAATATATATAAGAGATTGGTTAATTCATTTTGAAGGAAAAATATGTGTGTCTGATATATGTTGATGTTTGTGTGAGTATCAAAAGATCAATTGAGTGAATTTTACTTGTGCAAAAGAGAATTTTGTGAAGCAAATTAAGGTAGAGCATAACGAAGTGCATAAGCAGTTAGAAGGTCCAAAATCTGATCTATGAGCCTCTCTGGAATTGAAACTAGGCATTTGTAGATGCTACTTTCTTAGTTCAACTATTTTTTGTAAACAAAATATGTTGTAAGGCAGTGATCCTTCCTAATTTTGAGCAGTGAGCTCTAGGTAGTGTGCTTGAGTGCATGTGCATTCCCCTTTTTCTTCATACTTTTAATAGAGTATAAATTGTGGATTAACCTCCACCGTGGTTTTTCCCCTAATAGGGTTTCCACGTAAAAATCTTGTTGTTATGGTGTTTTTATTTTTTCCTTCACATGCTTGCATCTTTACTTTTGTTTAAATTCTGTAAATGGTTTAAGATCTAGATTGTAATTTAGCTATTGCTAAACATTGATTCATCCCCCCTCTTAGTGTTCCTTGAGTCCAACATACTTGACTTCTTTGCAGGACTGGATGAGAGAGAAAAGCTCCTTGTAGATCTAGATTTGGCAGAGGATGCTGCCGGACTAGCAAAATCAGTTCTAGCTGGTTGTCTTGCTTCAACTTGTTCTCTTTTCCTCCTAGCTTCTCTCACTGCTTCAGCTGATATCCCCATGCTTTCTGCAAAAGCTTCCACTTCTTTTCTCACCTTTCAGATTATCATTGGCTTCTTCAATTGTGCATGAACTTCCATATTTTTTTTCTCAAAGGTACCAAACCTTTCTTATGTCAAATATCAAGGTTTACTTAGCAAGTGTTAAGCATATAGCTCCAAAATGTGTTCCTCAACCTCATAACCCATAGGCATTATCCACACTATTCTAGGATTAGTAGCTTCTATCAAACACTAATCAATATCAACCATGAAGCAAATTGTATCCTTATGATTTTCTACAATAGATGTAGGAATCCTTTCCCTGGCTTGCATCTCATTCAGAAAGTTTTTGAAATAACCCCAGATAATAGTTTTTCTAGTTTTTTTGTCACCAATTCCATACAAGATATCTCTAATTTGAACAACTACTGGTTATCACCTTTCCATTGAACTTTTCTAACTCCTGGAACTTCATTCATATTTGAAAAAATTCTTCTTATCATTCTTAATTTTTCCAAGATTTTCAATTAACTAGCTCTAGAGTAACTCACATAGGTCATAATCTGCATTTTATTTGACCATCTAATATGCTACATAGATTGTTGTACCAGATATAGACTTGTCTTGGCTGGAGTGATAAATCTTGTACCCAATGACCATAGAAGAAAATCTCACATCCACTTCAATAATATCATCAATTGTCATAGCTCTCTTGTCGAACACTGAACTAGTTGCATTTGTAACTATTTGATTCTCATAGCTTTCAATGTCAGCAACCCACCAGATGAATTCAAACCAGTAACAATCCTTATAGCTTCCTTTGTGATCTTAAAAGGCTGACTTAACCACATAAAATTAGCATGCACTCGACTCAATATATATCAAACCCATTCATTTTCTTCAAACATAGGAAAATTCACAATCTGAGTGAATTTATTCTCCTCTAAAGATTTGAATTCAGGTTTTACATGGAGATCTCCCACAATGTGATTTGTGTACAAATTCAACAATTGGGAGCTTCTTAATTCTTCAACTAATGAATGTATGCCCTAATATCTTTGATATGTAAAAAACCATACAAAATGGAGGAAAATGCACCTAAAGGTTATGTTTCAATGGATTTGAATGGGTTCCATTTGAATTTCGAATGGGGTCTATCCTTAATGTCAACAACTAACGGAGCAACCATTTCCAAAATTTTCAATTTCACGAGTTTACAGATAAATACCTTTCGCCGGATTGGGGTTTGATCACCGAATCACCTTCAAACTTGAATCTTCACCAAACTTTTCCAAAGTTCACTTCAGATCTCTCTAAACTTCTTCTTCTTGAAATGCAATGTGACAAATGAGGGATAGAAATGACTTTTTATCATTCACACACCCAAATTTTTCATCGTAATAAATTCTTTTACCCTAGGTCTTTTGAATACCCTGTTCTCACAGATTGTGAATGAAAATTCTTTTGCGGACCTTCAATTTTGCAAAAAATTCCCTTACAAGAGATCTAAAAACATTTGCACATAACTAATGCAATCATTGTAATATGGCACATTCCAGATCCAACTATTGACAAGGGGGTTAAAATATTTTCTTGAGAACTTCCCCTAGGCCAGAGGCGTTAAACTAATTTCCATAGGAATTACCACAGAACCAGATTCTGGTGTTGAACTATTTCCTGCATGAGAGGGACTCTTCTTCACCCATGTCTTCTTCATTTGCTTCCCGATCTCATCTGTAGTAGCTTTTCATTTTCCCTTTTCATCCTTTTGCATGTTTTTCCTTTGATTTACCAGACCCTTTCTACCTCTACAAAATCTTGCAATGTGACTAGATTTGTTGCAATTATAGCATACCACATTTCTTTGTCTAGACCAGTTATTCCACTAATTTTATCTTGATCTGCACTAGTTAGAAATATGGCCAAATCTATTGCATGTATAGCTTACCTAACATCTCTATTAGAAAAGGTTATTTTGACATATTTTGCATTCCAGGCGACGCGAGGCCATGCTTTGCAGATTGAGCAGCGTAGAAGAATGAAGTGAAATGCCAGATTCATTCTGCTTCATTAAGCAGCCATGCAATAAAATTTATTGCCGGAATGAAATAGCAACCATTGAACCTTTACAGGCATTAAGTTGTCTTCTTGGATACCTTCAACTTTTTTTATTTGATTTCCTTGCCTAAATCTCCTTTGTCCAGATCCGAGACTTTCTCCTTGCTCATATCCAAGTCCTCGCTTATCACTTCCAGTCCTCTGACTTTTAATCAGTTCATCAAGCTTGGATGAGCTAATCTTGAACTTCTTGAATTCATTTGCAGTAGCAAGTTCATATTTGAGAATAAAAATCTTCTTTTCAAGATCTTCATTATTTATGGATTGTTCCAATTCAAGGCTCCAAGTGATTAGATCCATCTATAATTAAATTTGCATTCTTCATATTTTTCTTTCAAGGACTGAGCAAGATTCTCTTCATTCTTCTTTCTGTCTTCAATCTCCTTGGTCATTCTCATCACAATAGATTCCATCTCATGCTTTAGGACAACATTATCTATGGTAAAATTTTCACATTCTTCTATCTTTAAACACATTTGGGAGGCGGCTGGGTTGTTCATCTGAAGTGATTTTTACTCTCTTTACTGGCGGTCGATGAAAGGAATTCCTTCTCTTCTCCTGGACTTGGTAGTTTTATCTTTCAATGATTGAATGAATTTATCGCCAACATTCATGAGGGCTTTACAATTCAGGACTTCAGATTTGGACTGATCAAGATCATCTAGTGCCACCAAAAGTTGTTGTTGAAGACTACTTGACTCCATTGAGTTACTTTCCTGGACCTTCCACATGATTTTAAACTTCTTTCAATGAACTAGGCTCTGATATGAATTGTTGGAAACAAGGAACATTGAGAGGGGGGATGAATCAATGTTCTACAAAATTTGACTTTATTAACCTGATCTTTAAGCCACTTATAGCATTGAAGCAAAAGAAAGATGCATGAACACAAAACAAGCAACCACAACACCATAACGCAAGGATTTTTTTACGTGGAAACCTTGCTAGGGGAAAAACCACGATGGAGATTAATCCAAAATATGAGTCGACTCAAATAAAAGTGTTTACAAAAGGAATGCACATGCATTTAAGCACACTTCCTAAAGCTCACTACTCAAATACAAAATAAAACTCATTGTCTTACAAAAAGATTTGGATTACATCCAAAATATTTTAACTGAGAAAATAGCATCTGCTAATTCTTGATTATACTTCTAGTTAAGCACATCAATCGCTTTCTTGACCTTATGTCTGATTCTGCTCTTCTGCTCTGTCTGCTTTAATTCAGATCACAAATCCTTTTTTGCACAAGTGAAACTGTGCACAATCGCTCTACAATCCTTCTAACTTTTGCAACACACATCAACACACTTTGTACATACCTAAAAATGATATAAATGATCACTTATATATATCCGCAACTAAATATTTAATCAACCACATGTTGGCTTCAACAAAATATAAAATATTTACAAACTGTTGGCTCAAATCTTGAATAATTTTCAATGCGCACCAACCAAAGTTGGCCACAACATAGTGAGGACCCAAATTAACATGCTTGAACACAAAAACACTTAAACAATTACTCCTCGAATATCCACAATACACTACATTCATCAAGTCGGCCTTTTTGTAATGCTAAGCATAAAATCAATCTACCGGATCTTCTAACTTTCACATCGATTGATACAAGGATCTAAGATTCAAGGATAACATAGATCATACATCAAGAAACCTTCCCTGAGATCCACAACTCAAAATGATAACAAAAAATTGCATATGAATCGATGAACACAATTTTTTCGGATGCTCTATTCTAGTTTGATAGTTAATCACAAAACTTCATTCTAATTTCTGGTATGATCAAATGCTGATGTGCAGATCAAATCACTAACTAGGGTTGCCATTAATGACAACACCAAATGACTTGTGTAGTGTCTCTTGCCAACAGTTTCCACATGGAGACTGACTATTCTAGCTGTAGAGGTTGTTGAGAGCTTCCGATAGTTTGTTACCTAGCCTTGGGCATATGATAAGAGTTAGCACATAGCGCATACCACTCTAGTGTAAGATGCATGGTTTGTCCCACCGAAGCAACTTACATATTTGGAAGGTGCTCCTCCTAGAGGGAGATCACGAGGTAGAGGTGCCAGGGGAAGGGTACAAGGAGGCCAACATGGCCATGATGGACAAGTTTTGAGGGATCCTCCACCTATGCAACCATAGGTGCAGCCATAGATGCAGCCAAAAGTGCAACCATAGCCAGGACCACCACCACCAGCAGATGCACACAATGCATAGATTCAATAGATGCCACAACAGGTGTAAGTATTGACTGGTGAGCAAGACCAGGCCCACCAATAGGTTTTGGGTCTTACTGCTAAGCGAGACTAGGCTCGACAGCAGGTGATTGCGATGAAAACAAAGAGTTGCGACACTACAAAAGGTACACGTTGTCATTGGAGAGAGGGACGAAGAGGTGGTGAGGCTGTTGGATCTCAGTTGTGATCATATGGTTTGTCCTTGATGACAAAATCCCTTTCAGTTGATTCTACTTGTTGACAGTTTCAGTTTGGTTTCTTATGCTTTATTATGGCACTTCTTTGATGTCTCTTGGATATTACAGAAAGTTATTTGTTATGATTCAAATTCATGGTGATGAGATCTCTGGTTCATGCTATGAATGCTATTTCTTTGTCTGACAGAGTTGGACAGGTGGTCTCTTTGTCAGGATGGTTCTCCTTGCATACCACTGGTGTATTTCACATGATTACAAGCCATTTGTTTACATTCTTTGAACTCACATTAATTGAAGGCATTATAGTTACCTTGTTTCTGACATCTCATTTGTCTAATGGTTTTGGTTGTTTCTCATTCGGGCTTACACACATCAGAATGAGTATGGTAGGGTCTCCCCAATCCTCTTTGAAATGTCTGAGTTGCCTATTGGCAAGACATTTCTGATGTCTTAATGATTTAATTTTTCTTACAGGAAGGTTTCAGTGTGACATTGTTCATTGTCTCAGCGACAGTAGTTATATCGACATAAGTTAAATCTATCAGTATGTGGTCTCAGCGATATTGGTTTGTTACACCGACCGACATAGAATAAGTATATCGACATGAGTTTTGCCGTCAGGCTGAGGTCATAGTGAATTCATATTGTCTCCCCAACTAGTGCTTGTGGACGTCTATCAGCGAGACATTCACGTGGTTCTGGCGACTAAGGATGATCTTATCGGCAAAGGTTGTGGCTTCACTGAAATGTCACAATGAATGTTCAATGTCACACCAACCGCTGTTGGACAATTGCCTTTGGCAAGACTTTTTGAAAGTCTCGGCAAACAGGTGTGAATTCAAGGTGTTTCGGTATGACTGAAACGATCTACAAGATGTCTCCCCGAGAGCAAATGTCACAGCGATAACTAAGAGGAATGTCTAGTAGTGCAGTTGCCTTCGGCATAAGTATTGAACTATCTCAACGACTCTGAGTAAATGAAGATGTTTCGGTATGACTCAAGCTGTCGTCGAGAGGTCTCCCTGACATTGGTATGCTATAGCGACCCTCATAAGATAAGAGGGTGCATCGGTGAGAGAAACATTATGTTACAGTGACATCACAAGGGATTTCTATCAAAGGCTCATCGGTGTGAGATTGATACTGTCTTGGCGACTTGGAAATGGTAAAGGCCTTTGGCATAGGTTTTGAATTGTCATGGTGACAATGTGTATCAAAGTGACTCTCGACAAAACATTATGAAGTCTACAAGAGGTCTCTCCGATATCGTTTGGTCACAGCGATAGTGAATGAAAGGCTTTCGGCGAAAGGATGGTAAAGTCTTAGTGACTCAGAGTGGATAAAGTCTTTCGGTGAAACTTAATGTATTCTATGAAACGTCTTCCCGAAAGTTGAAGGTTACAGCAACTCTCAAGAGTAAAAAGGGCTTTTGGTGTGACTTAGTGTGCTCTACGAGAGGTCTCCCCGAGAGTGATAAGTCACGGCAATTGTGAACGAAACAAAAGAACATCGATGAGAGATATCTTTGTGTCTCAGCGAAAGCTCGTAAAGATAAACATTTCGATATAACAGTTTATAGTCTGTGAGATGTCTCACCGACTTCACACGAGAGTCACCAGGCCCATCTATATAGGATGGTAGGCTAGCGTTATAAATTTCACCGGAAAAACTATATGGTTATCTCAACGGGCCAATTAGAAGACTCAAAAATCTGTGAGTGGAAATCATCATGGATTGGAATCAAATCTCGGAGATAGTTTACATAACAAGATATTATGGTTTCTTTTTGGTATTGCGTTTTGATTTAATGGATTTTTCTAAATATAGTTATACAAACTTCTTTGGATTTGGTATTGAATCTGGAAAATATTCTGAGGATTTTAAGAGGTTATGATTTTGTTAGTGGAAGGCTTTGATGAGAAATCTTTTGATTACAATTTGAAATCTCATTTCGAGCAATTAGCACTTTGGATATGCTTTACTCACGGTTTTTATCATCTATAGATCTTTCCATTATCGACTTTAGATTCTAAAATAGCGAAGTTTCCGAAAATGTTGAAAAATTCTTGTTGAAGATTTCCTATTGATTGAGAGTTGTTGATGAACTCAAACACGCAGGATCACTTGCAAAACCAAGATAAACCTTCCACATGAGAGCATCAAGAGATAAAATGCAGGAATATAGTGCAATAACAAAAATGATGTTATTATCACACACTAAATGATACAATATGCCTCAAATCTCCTTTGAATTGATTGAGTTAATATGAACTCATCTTGACTAGATAGGAGGGAGAGGTGAGTGCTAATTATATAGCACAATATGGGCAAATAATTCCAAGAGGGGTAATAACTTCCAAATAACCAAATTAGGTGGGAGTTATGCCTACTTGGAAAATGCCAAATAGGTGGCATAACCTACTCAGAAAGAGACAAATGAGTGGTTTTGTGAGGTGGCATATAAGGCCAAAAGAGGGTGTGAAACTCAACCACCTAAGTGTGAGTGGGAGCAACACATGTAACCGATGGATCACGCCATGTGTCCTCACATAAACCACATCTCCTATAACCTAAGGTATGCTTAATAATGTGTAGGAAAAATATTAAAAAACCTACACTAACACCCCCCCTTAAGCATAGCTTAGGTGGGTGAGAAGACACAAATATGCAAATATGGGTCCCGGCTACTAGGCCATGTTAGGTACCCATGTACAAAATACTTTCTCACAAATGAAGTAAAGGAGAAAACCTAGTGGGACAAAACTCCTCCCCAAAAGAGAGAAAAGAAAACAAGTTTCCCAACACAAGAAGAATCCCATGCAATGAAGAAGTCCCCTCCAAAATAGAAAGGATAGGAAAGACCATGTAGTCTTCCCCAAAGTAGTCAACTATGCCAATGGTTGAAGCTCGAAACTGAATGTAGAACATGGTCCATGATCGTTGAACAATGTTCCTCCCCTTAGGAAGAAACAAAAACAAAGGTGTATGAAGAATGTCTTCCCATTCTTGAAATGAATATGAGGGAAGAAAGCTCAAAATGTATGAAGTCTCTGAAAACTGCTCATCTGTCTCCACGTCGATGCCGAAAGTTGCCACCACCAACTCGGGTGTTATAGGCCACACTGATGAAGATGACAATCCAAAACCTAGTAGAGATGTGTGTAGAACAAAATCCAAAGACTCAACTACCTCCTCTGAAAACAAAGATGCCTCCTCCAAATGCTGCTCAAAAGTATCCACACTCATGTCAAACTGTGATGAATGATCATGTGGAGAATGAACAAGAGGATCCACACGTTCCTCCATAACAATTGAAGAAGAATCAACTTCATCAAAGAGAAGATGGATGTCATGAATAGTGTCTCCCAAGTCTGAAATATGAGACTCTATGAACAAACCTGCAATGTCTATCAAGTAGTCATCCCAAGCAACTATATCTGGAAGACGATGTCGATCCTGTTGCACTGAATCACAAGTAGGAATGAAAGTAACAGAAGTATCTTCAGAAGCAACAATCGTTAGAGGAGAAGGAATGTAAGGCTCAATAACTGGATCTGATGTGAGAATACCAAGATTCAAATAGCCAAAATTCTCCTCAAAATCAAATGTCACACAAGGAGTGTGATGAATAGCCAAAGAATCAGAACTGTCATCAGGTGCAAAGTCTGAAAAGGTATACAACCGAGACTCATTATCAACTATCCCAGTAGCAATTATCTTTGTGCTCTCCAAATCTCTGATGATAATTGAATCAGGTGTGAATTCCACAGTCTTGCCTGCTCCACCATGAGTGATCTAACAGATGGAAAGAAGATTGTTTGTCAAGTGAGGTACACACAAAACATCATTGAAGGTGCCATCCCTAATATCAACAGAACCCTTCCCAATTACACTCATGTAAGTGTTGTTGCCCATCAGAATAGGTGGCATAGCACAAGGCTCAAAAGAAGAGAACATAGACTGTGAAGAAGCCATATGATGAGAAGCTCCAGAATCTAGGAGCCATTTCCCTGATTCATGACTTGTAGAAGCACAAAGAGCTTTACCTTTATTTTTCTTAGACTCAGAAGCAAATTCTGCATGACCTTTATCCTTACTAGATCCTGACTGTTTGGAATGTGAAGAAGAAGAAGTAGACTCAGACATTCTAGAAGGTAGATCAATGTTGTTCTTCTTAGAGATGACTTTTGGGATTCATCAATATCCTTTACCCCTTAACAGAATGTTCTTCATGTCAATCCTCTTGCAATATGAAGACAAGTAAGAGACTTCTCCTTCTTAGATGGAGTCCTCCTTATAGAGGATTTGTATTTATTAGCAATCATGTATGGACTTTCTTAGATTTCTTTTATTTCTTGTCGGATTGGCTCTACTCTTTTCACATCCCTTAGGGTGACTAATGGCAGGGGCTTGATTACAGATGCAGAGGCACTTTGCTGGACTGCCAGAAAGAACTTGCTTTGCATTTTACAGGCCCATGGGCATCTGGGAGAAAGGAAGGTGGGGCGTTTGGGAGGCATGGATAGCATGCAGTCCACTGGTTGATCCCGTGGCATGCGGAGCTGGAGCAAGCTGGACCGGAGTTTGGTGGGAGTGTGTTAAGCCAGATTGAGCAGATAATCGCCAGGCTTTACGTTGGCGCTCTTCGGATCGATGACCGCAAACAGCATAAATCACGGATGTTGCCAAAGTTCTTTGGATCAAGGCTCATCAATTCATTTTCAATTTGATAGCCTTTGACTTCATCTGTTGTACCATACAAAGATTTTAACTTTTCCCAAGCATCATGTGAATTTGTACAAGATTCAATCTGAAACATAAGATCAAGGGAAACAAAGCTACGAAGACATCCAAGAGCTTTTGTATGTTCAAGCATCCATTTTATCTTTTCCTTATCATCTTCAGGTTCAGCTACCTTGTTTTCAACATATGGAGTATACCCAAGTTGCATTAAGGCATTCCATGCATGTTGATGCCATGTTGCATAATTATAAGGTGTTAGCAAAGGAACCTTAGAATGATCCATGTGTGAAGGAAAAGAAAAGCACAAGTGAACAGATCAAAAAACACACACACACAAGAGAGACCCCCCCTTTTTCACTCAATCAAGAATCCCCCCCAACAAAAAATAATTTGGCACTTTATAAATCAGTGCGTTTACAATGCTGGAGTTGTTTTCCAGAGTTTTACAAATGTCTAAAATAGACCCAAATACTGAAAGTACAATCAAATCTCAGAATTAGAACCTCAAAATAGCACCAATGTGTAGTGCTCGAAAAAATATTCACTTTCAAAAAAAGAATCACCTCAATACGAGGTCGTATGTGAAAGTTACATCAATTTGAAGTTAAAAAAATGAGAATTGTCCTTCAGATCTGCTGATAAAACTGATTTTCTGGAAAATCCGGATCACTTGAGAAAAAATGGATCACACCACTGCAAAGCCTGTGAAATTCTACCCCAAATCAAAAAAAATCTCTGAAAAAAGAGCTTGTATGACTGAATTATGGCCCTCCAAAGATTGACTGCAAAATCAAAAATGCAATTGGAGAGGGGGTCTGCAGAAATGTTCTGATTTAGATTCTACAAAATATGTAACATGTATGCAGAAACTAGCAACGACCCAGATGGTTTTTTTCTGCTACGAACAAAACCCAGATGGCGGATTTTCTTTAAAATATACAGAAAATATGGGTGTAGTGTAAAAAAAATGTCTTTAGCAACATAAAACGACCCCAACAACCAAAAAACAGCATGAAAAGGTAGAATCACCTACTTAAGACAAGAAAAGGCATGTTGCAACCTGCAATATTGATTAAACACTCACAAATCTCTCAAATTTGAGAAGGGGCTTGCAGATCTGAGATCTGACGCTCTGATACCATGTAAGAGTTGTTGATGAACTCGAGCACCCAGGATCACCTGCAAAACCAAGATAAACCTTCCACATGAGAGCAGCAAGAGATAAAATGCAGGAATATAGTGCAATAACAAAATGATGTTATTATCACACACTAAATGATACAATATGCCTCAACTCTCCTTTGAATTGATTGAGTTAATATGAACTCATCTTGACTAGATAGGAGGGAGAGGTGAGTGCTGATTATATAGCACAATATGGGCAAATAATTCCAAGAGGGGTAATAACTCCCAAATAACCAAATTAGGTGGGAGTTATGCCTACTTGGAAAATGCCAAATAGGTGGCATAACCTACTCAGAAAGAGACAAATGAGTGGTTTTGTGAGGTGGCATATAAGGCCAAAAGAGGGTGTGAAACTCAACCACCTAAGTGTGAGTGGGAGCAACACATATGTAACCGATGGATTACGCCATGTGTCCTCACATAAACCACATCTCCTATAACCTAAGGTATGCTTAATAATGTGTAGGAAAAATATTAAAAAACCTACACTAACATTATATTGATGACATACTTGAAATGTATATATATAAACCTGTGTTGAAAAAATGAAGGTTGGTGATTGTGAATTCTCTGGTTGTAATCCTTAGTATTCTATAGGCGTGAAAATAGAGAATATAGACTTAACTAAACAGAGAGATCCTTTGATATTATGAGTGTAATTCTGAAATCTGAGTAAGGGGTTGGTGCTCCTTGAGATTGGTGTCTCTAAATGAGGGGTTGGTGCTCCTTGAGATTGGTGTCTCTAAATGAGGGTTTGGTGCTCCTTGAGTTGGTGCTCAGAAATTAGCCTATAAGGCATTGTTAAAAGTGGTCTTTGAAGTTTAAGCCAATAAGGCAGTTTAGGAGTGGTTTTTCTACCCCAGGAGGGTTTTCCACTCGGAAAATATCCTGTCTCTTTGTTCTTCTGTGTGCTCACTGCTTTTCTGTGTTGATTGTTGTTTCAGTTCATAGTTGGGTTTATTGCTGTTCTCAATTTTGTTTATGAATGATTACATTCAACTCATGAATGCATTAATCAGAATAATATTGAGATCTAATCTGAGCTATGTTTTGGGAAATGCAAGATATTCACTCAAATCATGTTTTCATAAGTTGTCTAATAGACTGAGTTAATGTTGTCATATCTTTGTGCTTTCAAAAGTGATTACTTTACTCTATTGTTGAAAGAAAAGGAAATCAGAATTAAAAAAAACTTGGTCGAAGTTGAATTTTTTTTGATATTGATTCACCCCCCCTCTCAGTATCTGTCCATAAATCCAACAGAGGCAACAACAAATCAAGGTTATGGTGGCAATGCCACATGGATGGACTGTTTCAACACAGTTGTATAGAGAGGTTGTCATAGAGGCTACATACTATATGCATCACTATCATCGGGATGTTCTAGTGGCTCTTTGTCGGCCATATTTTTCATAGCCCAGTGATGCACATCCATGTGGAGAGGATTAGCCCAAGCGGCAGGCTGGAGAGGGTAGTAGCCATCAAGGCTAACCTTCTAATGTACAAACACTTTTTTAGTTTTCCCCATTCTTTACACTAATATACATTCATAGACTCCTTTTTGATAGCCTCGTGGATATTGTACCTATTATCGATGTATATACACTAATCCATATTTTGTACCATGACATTTTTTTTGATATATATATGATATGAATACAAATGATTCATGCTTATAATGTGTTCACTTTATTTAATGTATGGATGATGTATGGATGCTTATATATGAGCATGTATGGATGCATTTTATTTATGACTATGTGATATATGATGATCCGAATATGGATGGATGAAATGTTATATTCTTTTTCATTATCTTTTTACAATATGATATGGATGAATGATTATGATATGCAGATGTTATGGATGCACATGATGTGGATGCATTTATTTCCATATATTTTCTATGCATGTTTTAATGATGATGTATGCATATGGATGTATGGATGTAAATGCTTATGATATACAACAATTTAAGATACTTAGAATAACAAATCTATATTATTCATCACAACTCAAATGATAATGCAAAATGTATGATGTGATATGCAATGATTATGCTGATGGATGTGATGATTATGAGATGTATGCATGCTAATGGTTTGTGGATGCAAGGTGGATGCATTGATGATGTTTTTGTTGACTTTCATGATAATGACCGTTGATTTTGATGATTGCTTCAAAGATCCAACAAGTCCATCCATCGAGACTTTATTAGAGATGGTGGAGAGACAATGCAAAATGTAGGATGAAATTCAGGATGGGTGCTCACACTTCGGGATTGGGATTTTTCATTGTTCCTTATTGTTTGATATAACACATAGACATGATGCATCAAGGTATTGATAACCAAGACGACGTTGTATCTAGTGTAATGGACTTTGACTCGACAAGTAGATATGATAGTTCTTGTTCACACCTTGACATACGGAAACGTCGTTGGAATTCATGTTAGAAGCTTAGAATATATTGGACCAAAGCATATGCAATAGTCAACAACATACTCCAAACAACCTTCCTACATACAACTAAGCAAGTATGTGCCAAGATTATTTTACAAGAGTATCCACAAGCACAACAAATGAAAGATAATGATCGATACCCCATTCCTTTCTCTCTAAATATTTTTTTTTAGACATCATCAAGAGGTCCTCATAATGGGTCATGTTAGAATTGTGAAATTTTGAAAATTTTATGGTTGTCTATACTCATAAGTTTCCAAAGAAGCTCATACCATGAGTATAAAATTGATATAATTTTCTTTACATAACATATTCGCCTATATTCTAGTCAGTCTTTATCATTTGGTCTTATGAGATTCACCTGACCCTGAGCATTTGAATGTATAAATCATATCGGCATGAGATGATGCAGGTCTCCCCGATCCATAAGTCATTTTATACTAACATATATTTTTCAGTATATCGACAAGAGGTCAGGAATGTCATACTGATAAAATCTCATTTGAGGATACACATCGGGAAGATGCAGTTCACAGTCTCAAATGACAAATAGATTCTATCGGCAAGATAATAATCATCGGGGTGACAATGAGAAGTCATATCGAGCTTATATATGTCTTACCGCTCGAAGCACAGGGAAATATGTCAGCCAGACCAATGCCATCAGAGTAAAATTCCTAAAGTCAACCTGAGACATTCATCTAGTCTTGCCAATGAAGCAGAGGAGGATTTTCTCGGTAGGATAATGCTTCCGGGATGAGTTCAAGATGTCCCGCCAACCCTCCATGACACACCGACGGAATTATATTGGTAAGGGACTTGGTGATATGTTTGGAGGGAATGATCATCGGAAAGACATGATTGATGGTTTCACCAATGAAGAAATTCATTGGCGAGACGAACTTCAGTGGAGAGAGATAAGAAGGTCATACCGAGTGTAGTTTCATCGGCAAGAAAACCTTTATGTCTTAGCAATTAGAATTGACGAAGAAAACATATCGACAAGATTGGTTTGGGGATCTTGTCGATAAAGAACAAAGGAAATATCTCGGCAAGATACATATCTTTGGAGTAAGCTGAAGACTGTCTGCCTGACCTACTAAGTCATAGCGATAGGTTTGCATCGGTGGCAGTTATAGCGATATACTTGAGATCGAAGGGATAACTCTCGAGGAGACTCAACGCCGGTGAAACTACAAGATGTCTTAGCGGGTGTTTAATGAACGTTGGTAAAAGCCCAAATAAAAGGATCGCCCAAGATTTGAAAATGTCTTGCCGACAATATTATATGATGTGACACTGAGAGTTTCGAAAAAACCTGCTACACTCGTGTTTTAGCTAAAAAATTAATGGCACCACATAGCATAAGTAATTTCATGAATTAAGGAAAATTCAATTGAAAACATTATTGCAGAATTGATAGCGGAGGAAGAAGAGGGACAAACAAAGAATTAGGGCATTCTTTCATCTCAAAAGTTTCGAGCAAAATATAGTAAGTTCTTCGTACCTTAATTTCTGTAATTTTGAAAATTGGAAGCCACTAGTTTAGGAAAATGAAAGTGTAGAAGACATGGGGAAAGTAGTCAGTCTAGAGGGAAAAAATAGAAAACCGAAGTTGAGCCAGAGGGCATTGAGCAAAAGCTAAGTCAAGATCTTATCGACCAATTACTTGGCTCTGGACCTAAAGCCAGATGATCTACACAACTTAGGGCAGAAGTGGATAAATTAGATGAAAAGTGTAAGCTCATAAGAGATATTTGGACTCCAATAAGAGGTTATGAATTGTTTAGCTTTCATTACTACTGGAGGAGTCGTTTTGAACCAGTATGTAACCCATGGAAGCTTAATCTAGGAAAGCTGGTTTTCCCTAATGTATTTGTCAATGTAGAATTGGTGAGATTGTTGGCCACCCATTATAATTCAAAACTCAAAGCTATATGTGACCCATCCGGGAAGCCATTGATACACATATCAAAAGATGCAATAGGTGAGGTTTTCAATTTGGAAGGGGTATGTAATGAAAAAATCATATGTGAAGAATTAGAAAAGGAATTTGTGAGGATGGACACAATTTAAAAAGGTTGGAGATTTCCCTTGCACAAAATTAGACATGGCGGAAAACCAATTCTGCTAGAAGATGGTGAAGGACCCCCATTCCATGTTGATCTTTTTGAGCCCTATATGAAATGCACTTATTTCTCGGTAGGTCAAGTATTGGGAATGGAAGTCCTTGAGTATATGACAATTGTGCCCATGTTAATTTCATTAGATATTTAGTATCACAACTCTAGACCTTTTGATTATGCCTCATACATTTTTAAGGGGCTTGATTCTGGGTTGATGACAGTAAAAAGTGGAGCCTCTATCTTGCATCTTAGGCATTATTCGTTGTTGATGCAAATAGTGTTGTATTTTGGACAGGAGTTAGGGTTGTGGCCTCAGGAGATGAAAATTTTACAATTTGACAAGGAAGGCATGTCATTACCTGTTCAATTATGGACTGCTGTTTGGGACAACAGGTTTGATAATTCTAATTTTGTACACTTTGAGGAGTATTTTGTAAAGACATTGTACAAATTCTATAATCATACATGTGCTTATTCTTTATCTAATGAGATAAAGAGGTTTCTTAGGCCTAAGGACTTCAATGGGCCAATTAGTCACAATTGGGGGGATTGGTATTGCTTGGAGGATGCCACCATGATCAGGGTTTATGGATTTGAGGATGCCCCATTCATTTTTCCTAAAACAGTTCTAGACAGGATTGCATACCTAGAAATTTTCAGGCAAATGGACTTTTCTAGCGTCATGAATTTGAGTTCTTTTGGAAAGTAGGCTTTTATGCCTAGTACACTATGCTTCGGTGATTTTACTGTATTGGCGAAGGAAGGGTACAACTTGATTCTTGATAAGCTACTACAATACAACATGAAAAGAGGACCACCGAGAAATAATTTTGATCCAGAAGGATATATCAATTTTTCTAAACAAAAGATAAACTTTGGAGGGTATCAACATGTGCCCTATCAATTTGATGATATGATCAGGAACTTGGAAGCAAAATAAGCAAAAATGGTGGTTGAAGAATACAATCAAGGGTTGCAAGATACAAAGCTATTATCTTCTGGGGAATAGACATCTAGGACTAATGTGCCACAAGGTCTACCTAATAAGATGTCAAGATTGAGAACTTAGGATTATGCACGCCCTGCCAGGGAATTGAGTGATGAAGAGAGTGTAGATATAGATGCAAGGAACATAGAGTACAAGTCGTTTGTAGTAGATAATGAATTTGTAAATTATCTAGAATTTAAGGCATTCCTATACAAACAAAAGGGAAAAGAGATAAGAGAAATGGTTGAAAATGTCACACCAGGTAATGAAGAGTAGTTATTGAATGATCTAAAGATGAGTGTGGACAGAGAGATGGCGGGTATGACCGCTGAAAAGGGAAGGAAAATGTTAGAAAGTGTTGGTGTTATGATTTTTCCAGGGTTAGACCTCAATTCTGCATTAGTCTTTGATAGTTTCTTAAAGAACAGTAATGCTACACACAAGCTCAACCCATAAAAGGTGATAGAAGCATTTGCAAGGTCAAAATACAATCCAGATGAAGGGTCATTAATGATTTGGGCCTTGTATCCACCTCACAGGAAGTCAATTGTTATTGATACTGAGAAGGCATTCAGGCATGTTATGAATCTAAATGTTGGGGAGGCTGATCTTGTGGCAACAACAGAGATTGGGATCAATGTAGCAAAACTGAACAAAGCCCAAATACAAATGTTGATCAAAGCAAAGGAAATGTACAAAATGAATAATGAGAGAATGTTGAGAGAAAATGACCGCCTAAAAGTCTATGAGGAGTTACAATGGGATCAACCAAGCTGCTCACCCATGGTGAAAATTCACAAGCAAAAGATCATTGGGAAGGATTAAGTGCATATTCTCAAGGGAAATATGACACACTTGTAGCAATAATCAAGAAAAGACAAGCCAGTCTAACAACTTGGTTGAATAAGCTCTGGGGAGTTCACTCACATAATTTTGTTGCATTACAAGAACATGAGAGAATGGATGGTAGGATTCTGGAGAAGCTCCAGGAAATAAAGCAAAGGGATGATCCTGATAATGTGGCAATTGAGGCTGCAAATCATCTTATGAACAAGCATAGACTTCCTTGAAGAATTGCGAGGGGATGCGCAAGGATTAATTAATGCCACTAAAAAGGGATTGGCTGCACTCTTCGATGATGGAGGAAGATTAAAAGAAATGACTAGGTGGAAAGGTGAAAGTGAGTCAATATTGCAAGAAGTTCTGAAGACAGCTACCGCGAAAGATACAACACTGGATGAAGCAAGCGAACATAATGAAAAGATGGTGAAAATGGAAATCACGATCCAGAATGCATTGGGAGATGCAGATACGCATGAGCGCCGGGACTACTTGGACCACTTGTCGAAGATTAATTTATGGCTTAACAGAACCTAATTACCTATTTTAATTTATTGTTGTTTTAATATATGACATTCCTGAAAGGACGCATCCTTTCAAATAGTTGATGTATAAATATTCATTTTGGGTAGCAAAAGATAAGGAGCAAATAGGAAAGGATACAGTAGATATCAATATTCATAATCATGAGACTATGATGCATGTTTGAAATAATGGAGAAATCAATGAAAATCATTCGATGTGGTGGCATATTTCTGGTATTAGTTGTTTGCTGTGCTAATTGATAGTATTGCTGAAGTTGTCTCCAAGGTTGATGTTTTATACTTATTTAAATTGATATAACAAGCATATATTCAATTTATCAGTGCACACTTGTTATATCTGTATGACTTGATTAACTGGTTCTTTCAAGGAAAGATTAAATCCTTTTAGTCAATCATAGTAATTAGGGAATCTCATTTGGATCATTAAGAAGAACTTTGTAATCATTTTCTTGCATGTTTATACAAGTTGTAAACTCAAATTTATGTGCCAAACAATTAGAATATCTGCCAGAAAGAAGTTACTCATTTTAGATCTTTCATCTGACTCTGTACACCCAGTAAGGCACTAGTCTCTATCACTCCACCGTTTAGTTTTATTCATTATTTAGATCTGTTAACTGAACATATTAGTTTTTAGCCTTGATATTGCTTATACAATCTATACTAAAATAAAACACATTTATCCACTCCCATCTGCCATTGTGGGTAAATTACTTTAAAGAATAAACATAAGTCAAGTCTGCCTCATTCATATAGGTATACCTACCTAGGTCTAGCAACACCTGAAGAGAAGATGGTTCAAATCATTTGGCCTTGTCTATTACCCTGAAATGTATCAGGAGATTGGCAACCTCTTGAGGTATTTTTACTGCATTTTTGAGAGCTAATAGGTCATTAAGATAAATCATAAGAAAATATCAAGGAAAAATAGTTAGTGTTACCTATAGCTCCTGCCTTGTTTAAGTTGAGTTAAAGTGATATCTGATACTAATGTCCATCGTAGGAAGGATACATCATAGGACATGTTGATCAGAGGTTTTTTTGATGTTAGGACAATGATGCTAAGATGAGTCATTGCTACAAATTTCATTGACTCATCTATGTATGATTTTGACTTTAGATTTTGACTTTTAAGTTCACACTTTACGACTAGCTATGTATGCTTTCTACTTGTTTTTCCAAAGGGTGAAGGTGAAGATCATTTTATTATGGGTGAAAGCAAGATGGGATGGATGGGTTTTGGATTTTCTTGAATTTTTGAATGTTTTTGGTATTTTGAAAATGTTTTGAGGTTGTTATTGGTTTTTTTGAATGTTTAGGATTTTTTGAGTTTTCTAAGGATGTTTAGGGTTTTCTGAGTTTTGTGAGGCTTTTTAGATCTTTTGAATGTTTTATGTTATTTTGGATTTTCCATTTTTGAATGTTTTTGTGTTTTCTAAATATTTGGATGTTTAGAGTTTTTTGAGTTATTTGGATGTTTTTGGATTTTCAGAATATTTGGATGTTTATGCTTTTTTGAAATGTTTCGAGTTTTAACCAAGAACCTAACCTAAAGACCTATCCTAGGGGCCTTGGGGGCTGATCATAGATTAGCCTTACCTACATTATACACATAGAGACCACATAGTTCGAATGACTCAACACACTTACAAGATGAAGATATGAACATATGAGAGATGACAGTTTATTATGATGGACTTCCAAAGGACTAACCTAGGGCGTTTCAGGGGTGCATCAATTATGGCCTTACCTATGTTCAAGCTCAAAGACAACATAGTTTGACAAGAGGACATTGTTTTTTATTTTTTATTTTTTATTTTCAACCTTTTTAGGGATTTTGATGTTTTCTAGATGTTTTGTATTTTGCCTTTACAATTTTGCAAATATTTTTGGATTTTCTAGATAAGATTTTATGAATTTTTTTGGTGTTTTCTGATAAGATGTCCCATGACCTCAAGATATACAAGAAACCAATTGTGATGCATAGAAAAATTCCCCCAGTGTGATATGTTATCCTACTTTGATAAAGGCAGGACAGACTGACCTTGGGAATATGCCAAGTAGTGCTAAAGAGTTCATAATACCTAACAATGACAAGCCATGATAAGGACACAAATGAGGAATGAATGGTGGTGCAAAGAATGATAGGCCAAAAGATCCAAAGAATAGATGAAGACACTTTATTTATGTAAGGAACTTGTTTGCTAGGTTTTCACCAACGTACTTGCCCAAAGCGCCACCAAAGTGATTTTCACTAGAGGACAAATTTTTTTCTTTACTTTTTTCAATCATTTTTCCTATTTTTTTTGGATTTTGATCATTTTTTTTTTGTATTTTTTGATTTACACCCTTTATGTTTAGGCATATTTTTTTTTGAGATGCAAGTTGTTGATGGGCTCTTGCAAGGGTTCACCTTTAGGGGTCAATAGGTTGTATGCTCTTGATCCATAGCTTGTTGTGATGACAAAGGTATGAACCAACCAGTTAGGCTCAAACTTTCCTTTGTTTTCTTGATCTAGAAGGTTCTTCTAATTTTACTTTAAGACAAGATCGCCTACCTAGAATGACCGAAATTTGATTCTCTTGTTATAGCTTTGTTTCAGTCGGTTTTGATATACTTTTAAGTGATTAAGGGTGTCAAGATGACGTTCATCCATGAATTGTAGCTCATTCAATCGGGACACTCTGTATTCTTCCTCAGTTATCAAATTATTCAGTGACACTCACAATGATGGAAGCTCAACCTCAATAGGTAAGATGGATTTTGATCCATAGACCAGGGAGAAAGGAGCTACACCTATAGGCATGCAAATACTGGTTTGATAAGCCCAAAGAGCGAGATTTATCTGCAAATTCCAATCATGGCTAGCTTCATTAACTATTTTCTTTTGAATTTTCAAGATAGTTTTGTTCATTACTTTTGCTTGGCCATTTCCTTGGGGATAGTATGGGGTAGAGAATCAGTGTTGGATATTGAATCTTTGACACAACTCTTTCACATCCTGATTCTTAAATGGTGTTTTGTTATCTAAGATGAGGGTTTGTGGTACACCATAATGGAAAATTTAGTAATTCAAGATAAACTTGGCTATCTGCTTCCCCATTATGTAGGTCATAGGAATGTCCTCAACCCACTCAGTAAACTATTCAATGGTGATTATGATAAAATTATGGTCATTGGATGAGGTTGGATTGATTTTTCCTATGAGGTCAAGTCTCCACTGCGAAAAAGGCCATGGTGTGATCATTGGTTGCAACTCTTGAATTGGAGCATGAATCAGATCCCCATATTGTTGATACTGGATGCATTTCCGCACATACTGATAAGCTTCTTTTTCCATGGTTGGCCAATAGTACCCCGTCCTCAACAGTTTCTTAGCTAATATCAGACCACTAGAATGTGACCCACATATGCCATCATGTACTTATGTTAAAGAAGTTATGGCTTCCTCTTGGTTAAGACATCATAATAATGTCCCTTTGATGCTTCAACGGTAAAGGGTATCACCTAAGATCACAAATCAGGATGCCTTTTTGACAAAGGTCTTTTTAAGGTTCAGGGTGATATCAAATGGAAGGGTTCCTTTGTTAAGGTAAGTAAATATGTCATGGTACCACGGGGATCCAAGACCAATAATGACACACACAAATTTAGACTCAAGGATTTCAAAGGTTTGTATGAGAATTTTTTCTACCAAGAATTCACATTGGAGGATGTTGTTCAACATGTCTAGTAGTGATCTAATTGTTGCCATGGCGTTTGCTACTCTATTGTTCATGTGAGGAATCTGTTCAAAATTTATGTCTATAAAAATATTTTTGAGATTTTCCACCATCTTCTTGTAAGGAGTGAGATTGTCATCTTTAGTTTGATAGTTGTCATTAGCTTGGTTGATAACCAGTTGTGAGTCTCCATATACTTTCATCTCTTGTATCTGTCATTGAACTACTATCGTGAGACCCGTGATCAAGGCTTCACACTCAAAAATGTTATTGGTACATGGGAATGATAGCCTGTATGATTTTGGGATACAATCACCTTGGGGGTGATGAAAATAATGCCTGTTCTTGATCCATGTTGGGTGAATGATCCTTCAAAGTACATCTTCCACTGAGCTGTGAGATTAATAAGGAACACTGATTCATTAGGGAACTTAGATATTAAAGGGTTCTCATCATAGATGGGTGCTTTTGCTAGTTGGTTTGCAATCACTTGTCCTTTGATTGCTTTGCACTCCACATACTCTATGTCAACCTCTATCAAGATAATTACCCATTTAACCATTCGTCATGTGAGGGTTTCTTTGGATAAAAAATATTTTAATGGATCAATCTTTGTGATGAACTTGATTTGGTGTGACAACATGTAGTTCCTGAACTTTTGTGAAGCGAAAAATACTGCTAGGAATGCTTTCTCAATGGTTGAATAATTCATCTCGTAGCCTACCAAGGTTCTATTGATGTCGTATATGGCTCTTTCCTTTCCATTCTCATCATGTTGTGCTAAAAGAGCTCCTAATGATGCTGGTGTTGCTAAGATGTACAGGATCAGTGGCTTGTTTGGTATTGGAAGCATGAGCATTGGAGGTGTTAGTAGATAATCCTTGATCTGTTGGAAAGCTTTATCACATTTGTCATCCCGTTTGTAGGTTATCCCTTTATGGAGAAGATGCAAAAATGGATGAATCTTATTTGATGGTTGGGCTATGAACCTTCTAATAGACTGCAATCTTCCTTGTAATCATCTCATCTACTTCAATTTCTGGGGTGGTTCCATGTCTATGATGGCTTTTACCTTTGCTCGATCAATTTCTATCCCTCTTTATGCAATGATAAATCTAGGAAGTTTCCCCAATATGACCCTGAACACACCTTTTTGGATTCAGTCGTACCTTGTACTCTTCAAGCCTATCAAAGATAGGTCCTAAGACTTGTATGTGCTCACTTCTCTTCTTTGATTTTTCTAAAATATCGTACACATAATCTTCAACTGTTTTGTGGATCATGCCATGAAAGATGAGGTCCATTGCTCTTTGATAAGTAGCTCCTACATTCTTCAACCCAAATGGCATCACATTCTAGTAGTAGGTTCCCCATGGACAAGTAAAGGTAGTTTTATGTCGATCCTCTTTGGAAATTATGATTTGATTGTAGCTTGAAAAGCCATCCATGAGCAACAACATTTCATGCCCAATTGTTAAATCCACAATGAGATCAATGTTGGGAAGAGGGAAATCATCCTTCAGACATGCCTTGTTTAGATATTTGAAATCAATACATATTCTAATGCCCCCAATGGGTTTTGAGACTGGTACTAGGTTTGAAACACACTCAGGATAATCTATCGGTTGGATGAATCCAACGTCAAGAAGCTTTTGTAGTTCTAGTTTAACCAAGAGTGCTATTTGAGGGTGCATCTTCCTTAATTTCTGCTTGACTAGTTTGGCATCAGGATAAACTGCTAAGTGATGTACAACCACTTATGGATCAAGGCCTGGCATACTTGTATATGACCATGCAAATTTGTCTCTTCTCTCTTTAAGGAATGTTGCTAGGTTCTTCTATTCTTCGTCCAACAAAGATTCGTCATAAAAAGTGATCTTAGGTGCTTCTTTTGTTCCCACATTGACTGGAGTAGCCTATTCTACTAGTATTGTTGACTTCTCTAGATGCATTGCACTAAGGGGGAGATTGAATCCTTTGGCACCTCAGAGAGGTTTTCACCATTGGACACGTCCTTTGTTTTTTCTATTTTGGGACCAGAGAGTGCCACTAAGTGGTTTTCACTCAAGGATATGCATGTTAATTGTATTTCATTTATTTTGTGACTAAAGGATTCAATCGTCTCCACATAGTATGCCCCTGCATTGAGCTCTATGTCAAAGCCTACTTTGTGATCTGCCCATGATAAGTTGTCTCAGAGTCCCATGAACTTTGAGATCACTTCATCATTTTTGAATAAATCTAGAACTAATGGTCCTTGCTGGTCCATGTCAATGAGTTGCAGGTATACTAGGAATATTTCAGTTGGCTGGTCGTTTGAGACAAATGATGTTATAGATATCATGAAGGAGGTGTTGTTCTCAAATAGGTTAGCAACATCAAGGGGAAAGTCATCTTAGGTTGTATCACGTGATGTAGGTGGCCAAGAGGAAGCCTCAACTCGTTTGACAATAATACCTTTTCCAATAAGTGTGAATTTGTTAGTAGTACAACCTAAGCCAAGATTTTTTAGTTTTTTCTTAGGAATGATGGGTTCTAGTAAACCATTGTCATTCTATCCTAGCTTCTCATTCTTGTTATATATGATACTCTGCATTAGTTGTAGACCTTTGTTGCCATCTTCCATGGGAAGAATAGGAATAGGTCGTTCATCTTGATTGAGGAGTTTAGAAATATCTTTCTCATTGATGTCTTCTTGATTTAGATCTCCCCACTTGTTGAAGGTAGTGGTTGCCATCTTGATTGTTTCTGGTTCTTTGGTGCTAGAAGTTGGTTTTTCGTGAGATTAAGGAGAAATAGGTAACTCACCTAAGACAAAGGTGTCTTTCAATATTTTGTAGCTTCCACAACCATCATCTTGGATCACCGCTTTGACATTAGGTATGATTTTTACAATGGGTATATTTGATGTTGAGGTAAAGGCTAGGGATGATGGGTCAACAAATGAGCTTGACGATGTAGGTCCATCATTTTTGGGTATTTATGGGATCTTATAGAATTTTGCCTCAAGACTCTTGCAGTAGTAGAAAGGATCAGGATCTCCATGGATGGTGATTTCTCTGCCTTCAAAAGGAAATTTCACACACTGATGATAGGTTGAAGCTACAGCTTTCAAAGCATGGATCCAAGGTCGGCCAAGTAGTATGTTATAGGGAAGATCAAGATCAAGTACTTGGTATGTAGTTTTTGCAATAAGAGGTCCCACTTGGATTGGGAGTGCAATGATTCCTTGTGATACTCATTCTTGGCCATCATATGATTTGATGGTAGTAATCTTTGTCTTCTCAATAGTATCTTTTGAATAGCCTAGATGCTTGATCAACTGCATGGTACAAATGTTCAAACCAACACCTCCATCTACCAAGACTTTGTTGACATTGTTTTTATGAATGATAACCTCAAGGTGTAAAGCACGCTTATGAGATGGTTGTGACGATAAATCTTGCTCAAAGAAGGTAAGAAGATGGTTGGTGATATTCCCTACCATAGTTTGAAACTGATCAGTATCAATTTTCTTGAGAACGTATGACTCAGACAAGGCTTTTTCTAGTATTTCCCTATGTGCAAGGGATAACCTTAAGAGTTCTAAGATTGATATCTGAGCGGGGGTTTGTTTAAGTTGATCTACAAGATTGCACTCGCTAGGATTAGATGTAGGAAAAGTAGGTTGTATCCTGGATTGAGTTGGGATAGCTCCTTGAACAATAATTTTTCCATGTTGTGTGGTGACTCCACATTCCGTACTAGCTCCTTTGATGGTGACAATAGTGATGACGCTATCGTAGGAGGCAAATACATTGGAATAAGTATGCTAAACATTGGTATAATCCTTAGCTTTTCCATTATTGATTGCTTTGTTATGATCAGGCATAGGAGTCTTGTATATCTTGAGATCCTAGTTCCCAACTGGTACCTCAATAGATATGGTATTGTTCTCTATGAGATCTTGGATGATATTCTTGAGTTTCATGCAATTTTTTGTTTTATGTCCTTTGATTTTATGAAAGTCACATAGATCACCCTCATTGTTCTAGGATGGCTTCTCTTGTGGTTCTTGGTACTTTTCAAAGTTAGGAAGTGTTATCAGATTTGAATCTATCAGTTTCTTCATGATCATCTCGATGGGTTCTGATAACTGTGTGTACTTGCATTTGGGATAGTTGTTCCTATTACCAGTTCGCCTCTGTTGCATGTTGGTGTTACTGATCTAATTTTTCTGAGGTGGTACCATTTGTTGCATAGTTGGTTGGATGTTAGCAACTTGATTGTTATTGGGTCTAGGAGCACTTAGTATGACCTTAGCATCTACCACACCATTGTTTGTTACATTTTTGTTCTTAGCCCATACATGAGGTTTCTCATTCAAACTGGTTGAAGGATGGTTGCCTTTGTAAGCCTAAGTATTTCCTTGTGAGATTAGGGCTCTTTCAATGTTAAGGGCTCTCAGAACAAGCTTGTCATACAATGTGATACACTGCATTTTCAAGTGGAATGATAGATTTAGATCAAGGTTGGCTATAATGATTCCTACTTGTTCGTTAGGAAGAGGCCACTTGCTTTTACTAGGTCTTTCTCATCATTGTTGTAAGAAATTAGCAAAAGTTTCTCCTCGATTTTGATTAAGAGTGTACAACTCTTCTAGACTAACATCCATGTCAAGATTGAAGGAGAAATGATCAATGAATTTTTCAGTGATTTCTTGAAAATTTTTGATACCAGGAGGCAAATGAGAAAACCAATCCATAACAGTACCTGTTAAACTTCGAGGGAAGAGGTGTATTAGATATGAATCGTTGTAAGCCACTTCCATGCACATGACGTTAAATTATTTGATATGGTCAATAGGACTTCCTCTCCCTCTGTATTTTTCAAACTTGGGGATTTCAAAACCAGGAGGGAATGGTATCATTGCTATGTTTTGATCAAACGGGTAAGGACACAAGTTCTATGTATGAGGCTTCTTTGTCTTTCCCATGCGAAGGTCCTGCATTTCTTGTGAGAGTTCTTTCAATTGTGATGCTAGATCTTCTCGTGGATTGGGTGGCGAAACATATGGTGGGATGAGAGATGAGTTATATAGGTTGTATGAAGGTGTGAGATTTTGTGAAAGTGAGGAATATGTTCTTGATGCGTTTGGATTGACAATGTTCATATGCAGATAATAGGAACCTTGTTGTTGTTGTTGGACGTGGGTGCTGCCAGAATAGTGGTTTACACTTTCTGGGAGATCCTGATTTTTGCTGAAATCACATATTTTTACAAAATATAATGATTTAATCCTTGAAAAGTTCCATTTAAAGGATTCCAATTGAAGAGGGTTTTATCAAACCACCTTAGACCAAGTCCCCTTGGATAGAACCCCGCTAGTTTTAAACCATACCTATAACAGAGTCTCCTTTACACCTATCAAAATGCTAATAAAAAACCACTTTTGATTTACCTTTTGGGGGATCAAATGAATTCATTTATTATTATTTTTTTTTGTAAGTATGTATTCATTATTATAAGCTTCCAAAAAGGTATAATTTTAATTAAATTTAATTTGATTATTATATTTATTTTTTATTTCTTGTGAATGTAGGTTTATCACCAAAAATCGAGCTCTTTGTTTTGCACATGTGGAAAAATAGTAGATTATAAAAAAAATTAAAATATAGTGCACCAAATATTGAAGTCAGCCAGTCCAAAAAAGAAAAATTGAATTTTTGATACATACAAAAAGTTGTAAATTATCTGATCCACACTATGTCACAGATTGTAATTTCTTTTGACTTTGAAACTTGATTAAAGAGAAAAATGTTCAATAAAAACTATCTAACCAAGTGGAAGCATTAGATATCAGAGTTATAAATCTAAATTCGAAAGAATTAGAATTTTATCCTTCATAGAAAAAAAGTTATGTGTTATACGGTGAGCGTCACTTTTTAAAAATTTTGTTTTCTGAAAAAAACTAGTTTTCGAGGGAGATGGAAAAAGAAGTGCAATTGGATGCAAATTTTTTTGAAAAAAATATATTTAGAATCTACAGACAAATTATCACGAAACTCTAGTTTGCATCATCTTCAAATTCCTCACGGTTTAGTCGCTATAGGTGCTCGAAAGTAAAGATTTAGTTAAAAAAATTTATTTTAGTGTCAAGTTTGGCAAAAAATTGTAAACCACTATTGTGGGATCACCCATGTATTATTGAGCTAATAAGGCTTATTGTTTAGCTTGTTGATGTTGTTGTGCCACTACGGATTGTTGTTTGGTTTTTTTTTGTTGTTGTGCTAATAAAGTTGCTTGTTGTGCTTGTTGTTGTTGCACGATTTGTTGTGTTTCTAAGGCTGCTTGTGCTTTCTGTACAATGGCTGCTTGTTATTGTTGTTGTTGTTGTGCTAATGCTGCTTGTTGAGCTTGATGTTGTTATTGTGCTAAGGCTGCTTGTTGTTGTTGTATGACTTGTTGATAACTTTTTTGTGCTTCCTGTAGAGCTAAGGCATGTGCTTGCAATGTGGGATCAGGTGGTTGTTGAGACATATATGAAGGATTAGGGATATTGATTTTTTGAGTGGGTAGTGGATTGTTGGTGAAAGGTGGAGGGTTCCCTTGGTTTAACATTCCTTGCAATATGGTAGAATGAGGTGGAGGAATATATGTTTGAGGTCCTAATTGATTTGGCATAGAAAAGGGAATTGTTAGAAAAGATGATGTCGTTATATTTTGCAATGGGAATGACACACTAGGACCTTAAGTCCATAGATTAAAAATATTCCCTTGTCCTATGTTTTGAGGGTTTCCTTGTGCAAAAGATATAAACAAAGGATTTAGGATCAAGGTACTCCCCAGATTGATAGAACTTGTAACCAAGGGATTGTTTTGAGGTGGATTGCTAGTGTTTTTTTGAACAGCTCGAAGGTGTTTCTTAAGAGATTTTGGAGTGAGATGCCGAAGTCTAAAATGAGGACCTATAGACTTTGGCTTGGGAATCCTGATTTTTCATGAGATCATGGGAAAAAAGTTTAAGACTATGGAAGAAAGGAAGATATTTATTACCACGTGGGTGGTGGTAATAGGGGCCTTCCAACCTCAATATTAGCATGTTCCTCTTCTTCTTCTAGAATGGTTGTTGTGTTTCTCCATTGTGTGTTTGTTTCCTTGTTTTCAAAAGTGAAGGTTCTCAAACTGCTAATGAGATTTGTTTGTTCACCATTTATGAGTTCAAAGTTTGGATGAATTATAGCACCTAGAAGATCAAGTTGTTCAATGGGAGAAATTAGTCTCCAAATAGTCATATGGGGTTCATTTTTCAATTTATCTTTGCTTAAGTGAATTGATTTTTCCACAAACACTTGTATTGATTATGTTTCCAAACTAGATGTTTATGTCAAAAACATCATAACTTTCACAATGTCCATTTTGTGAAAATCATGAGGTTAAAGCCATAATTTCCTATGTTGTCTTTGGAAGAAATAAGGGTTTGAGATTAATGTCAAGATATTTAGAAATTGCTAAGGATAAATCCTTAGGACAAGCAGTAATAACAAGGCTAACTTTGAGCCAAAGTGTTTGAAATTTGGATAGTGAATGTTTATTTTTTGGATTGTTTTGAAACAAAGAAAAGTGTTAAACTGACTCAATAATTTACAACCCTAGGATAGAAATGGCTATATTTGTTGAGTCCCCATTAGGATTTCTCCAAACACTAGACAATGCGAACAGTTAGAGATTTGGCGAAATTGGCTCCCCTCCATGGCACACACTTCTTAGGACCACCAAATCTCAAAATCCTTAAAATCCAAAGATTAAAAGGAGTTTTTTCTATTTCTACAATTGAATAGTACAAATGTGGGGCAGCTTCAGAATGACCATTCTTGCACTAACAAATATTTTTAGGATTTTTGCATCCTAAACAAATGGGTTGTAGTAAGGGTAATTAGGGACATGACACCTTGCGAGCATCTAGCAAGCCACTAAAGGCTTTTATCAATCCTACTAGGGGCTCTTATACTTTTTATAGTAGTACCCCATTCTAAAAGACATTGTACGGCTAAGGCCTACATACCACGAGGACTTGATAGCTTAGTCTTATCCATTTACATACCAACCCAAGAGAAAAACTAGTTGGAGTCGCCTTTGAATTGGTCTTAGGTAGACCCCTCTAAAGATAAAAAAAGTGAGAGAGTACACTTGTAGTTTGATTTCCCTTTTCACGTAAAGCATAAGGAGGGAGCACACACAATGCAATTTTCTCACACTAGCATGGTTTTTCAATTCTAAACCCAATTTAAAGATGTGGGTGATTTTGCAAAGCATTAGAGAATGTTTCTATTTCCCAAGATCACCAAACGACATGAGAGAATTGCATACGAATTCACCAACAATGTTGAAAATCACAAAACATAGCAAATAGTTGTAAGTTTTAATCCTTCAAAGCAATGATGATTTTATTTTAAGCACCAATTGAAAGATGAAGTTGCTTTGTTCAATTTTAAGCCCAATTGAAAGATGAAGTTGCTTTGTTCAATTTTAAGCCCAATTGAAAGATGTGATGTGAGGGTTCAATTTTATCCAACTTTGAGCATTCATTTTAAACCAAATTGAACTATAGTGCATTTCCTAAAGCAGAAAGTAGAAAGCATGAAAATGGGTTATAATTGCTCCAAAGCATCAAACACTTGTTACAATCATAGAATTTGAGAGAGAAGAGAATTTATTTCACTTTCACTTTGTCATTAAAACCTAAAAAAACATGTTAGTCTAACAATTAAAACACAGTCAAGAATGCATCGGTGATAAAAAAAGCTAAAGAAATTAAGTGACATGTCAAAAAAATAAACATAAAATTTCTTACCCTGGGTGGGCGTCGCTAAACACGATAGTGTCACAGTTTGAGGTTTGGGCATCGCTTTGGTGAAAAAATGTGTCACTCTACAACAAGACCAGTGAGCATGATTGCATTTGTATTTTGATGGGTGTCACTTCTAATGATGGTGTCGTTGTTTGGAATTTAAAAGCATTGAACTTGTGAGTTTGAGCGTCGTTGTTTGCATTTCTTGATATCTTCAAATTAAATACACATCACCATATTTAAATTAGCATTGGAAAATTAAATACACATCATTCTTTCAAATTTCCGGAGTGTCACTATATGGCCACACTATTGAAATAGGGTTGTTGATTGTGATTTGAGCATTGCTGCAACCTGTAAAATAACATGAACATGGAATTTGAGCTAAAAAATAGTTAGATGATCAGTTTGACCTCCTTCTTGCACCAAAATGTGATGTGAAAATATCGGTATTGGCCAAATTACGCTTCATCCATGAAGAATCAAAGCCCAACAGAGCCACCAATACTCAAATCTCAACAAGATCAATCAAACAAAATTGAAACTAAACATTTTATCAAATCCTAACATACTAAATCATGAAATCTTTCAAAACTTCTACTCTAATCCATCTAAAACTTATCTTGTTGTGGAATTGGTGTCGTGTTGATGTGGAATGACAACCCTTTCCCAATCCCGTGATTAGTGAGCATGTTTTAGTCGATTCTATGGAAGAGAATCGATGAAACTATAGTGATTGATGAGTGAAAAACCTATTTTATGCTAAAATGAACATGATGCAAGCTAAGTTACCATGATTTTATCCTAAAAAAGATGAATATATACAAATGCTAAGCTATTCTAAGCTAATCTAAGCAAAAATTATGCTAAAAGATGAAAAACCCTAATTCATATACAAACTAAAATGGATGCATGGAAGCCATTAATGGATGATCTAAGCTATTAGCAATGAAAATGAACTAAAAAAAGCTAACAAGTGAGTAAAATATGAGTTTGAGTGCAAGTAAATTCAACAGCATAAGTTTGCAATAAAAGAGGGACCCATTTGTCTCTAAATAGTGACCTATTTATAGTAGAACAAATGAGGAATGAATGGTTGAGATAAAAAAGCTTAATCAACAGTTCAAGATGAAGGGGATGAGAGGCATGGATCATGGATTCTCATCAATGGATGAGAATGCAAGATGAAAGTTAATCAAGGGCCCACACTTGCCTCAAACAAACACTTTTGACTTGCTCACATAGGTCAAATGAAACTTGCTCAAAAGGTTAAAGGTTAACTTGCATTGGAAGCTAAGGATTGAGAACATTCCCATCCCACAACTGAACCGAACCAAACCTGTCCACCAACCACCATCCATAACCGGAAGAATCACATATCCCATCCCATGTTCCAAGAACTGACCAACCCAACTGATAATCCAAAACCCAAACCCACACCATTCCAAAGATATGTCCCAACCCATCCTGACCATCCAACCCAGAACTGACACCCAACACTGTCCAACCCGTTCCAACTGTCCAACGTCTGTCCGTCCACATCTGTCCCACTATCCACCAACCAATCCACCCACCCACAGATTTGTCCACATAGCCCAACAAATGAGATAATGATTCTGTCTCAAATTGCCTTGACACTGTCTCCATGTTTAGTTTTAGTATATACTGATTGACATTCCAGACATGCTGATTAGGCTGTTTTGATGTTAGGATGATGATGAGCTTTATGATAAGTCGATAATACAAACTTCATTGACACATTTACCTATGATCTAGACTTTAGATTTTTACTTTTAGGTTCTCACTTTACAACTTGCTATGTTTTCCTTCTATTTGTTTTGTTAAAGGGTGAAGGGGACGATCGATTTATTATGGGTGAAGGTTTATTGCATGTGAAAGTGAGATGGGATGGATGGGTTTTCGATTTTCTATAATATTTCAAATTTTTTTAGTGTTTTGAAAATGTTTTGATGCTGTTTTTAGTCTTTTTGAAATTTTATATGAATGTTTTGGGATTTTCTAAAATATTTGGATGTTTAGGGTTTTTCAAGAAATTTGAGGCTTTTTAGGGTTTTCCAAATATTTTTTGATGTTTTTGGATTTTTTGTTTTTAAATGTTTTTGTGTTTTTCTAAGTTATATGGATGTTTAGGGTTTTCTGATTTATCTGGATGTTTAGGGATTTTTGAGAGTTTTTCAACCAAGAACCTAACCTAAAAGAACTATCCTAGGGGCCTCAGGGGTTGATTAAAGATAAGCCTTGCCTACATTATATACGTAGAGACCACGTAGTTTGATCAACTTGACTTATTTACAATGAGATATGAATAGTTGAGAGAATGTCAGTTTATTATGACAGACTCCTAAAGGACTGACTTAGGGTGTCTTGGGGGCACATCAATGATGGCCTTGCCTACATTCAAGCTCAGAGACAACGTAGTTCAACAAGGGGACACTTTTTGGATTTTCGATGTTCGACCTTTTTAGGGTTTTTGATGTTTTTTGAATGTTTTAGATTTTGCCTTACAAATTTCTAATGGTTTTGGATTTTAGCTGTACAACATTTTGCAAATATTTTTGGAATTTTTTTGATGTTTTTTGATAATATTTTATGAATGTTTTTTATGTTTTCTGATAAGATTTTATGAATGTTTTTGATGTTTTCTAATAATATTTTCGATGACCCCAAGATATACAAGAACCCAATATGATTCATAACGAAGTGCCCCCAACATGACACAATAGACTACCTCAATAAAGGTAGGAAAAAATGACCTTTGGAATATGCCAAGTAGTACTAAAGGGAATACCATACTTCACAATGTCAAGCTATGATAAGGATACAAATGAGTGATGGATGAATGGTGGTGCAAAGAATGATAGGATAAAAGAGCCAAATAATAGATGGAGGTGCTTTATTTATGCAAGGCGCCCGTTTGTCAGGTTTTCACCAAGGTACTTACCCAAAGCGCCACCGAAGTGGTTTTCACTAGAGGATAATTTTTTCTTTACTTTTTCAATCCTTTTTCTTATTTTTTTTGATTTTTGATCATTTTTTTTTTTGTATTTTCTGCTATACCCTTCAAGACTAGGCATAATTTTTTTTAAGATTGAAGCTTTTGGTTGGTTCGTGTAAGAATTCTCCTTCAGGCATTGATAATTGATATGCTCCTGATCCATAGCTTACTGTGACATTGAAAGGACCCAACCAGTTAGGCTCAAACTTCCCTTTGTTGTCTTGATCTAGAAGGTTCTTCCGATTCTATTTCAGGACAAGATCCCCTACCTAGAAAGACTGACATTTGATCCTCTTGTTATAGCTCTGCTTCAATCGGTTTTGGCATACTTGCAAGTGATTGAGGGGGTCAAGATGACGCTTGTCCAAGAATTCTAACTCGTTCAACCTAGATACTCTGTATTCTTTCTCTGTGATAAGGTTTTGTAGTGATACTCGCAATGATGGGAGATCAACCTCAATAGGCAGGATAACTTTAGATCCATAGGCTAGGGAGAAATGGGTTGCACGTGTTGGCATGCAGATACTGGTTTGATGGGCCCAGAAAGTGGGATTGAGTTGCAGATGCCAATCATGGCCAACTTCATTGACCGTTTTCTTTAGGATTTTTAAGATAGTTTTGTTTGTAGCCTCAGCTTGACCATTTCCTTAGGGGTAATATGGGGTAGAGAATAAGTGTTGGATGTTGAATGTTAGGAACAAATCTTTCACATCCTGATTTTTGAAGGGTGTTCCGTTATCTGAGATGAGAGTTTGTGGAACACCATAACAACATATGAGGTAGTTCAAGATAAACTTAGCAATTTTCTTCCCCGTTATGTAGGTCATAGGAATGGCTTCAACCCAGTTAGTAAAGTATTCAATGGTGGTTATGATAAACTTGTGGCCACTGTGAAAACGACTAGGGTGTAATCATTGGTTGCAATTCCTAAGCTGGGGCATGGATCATATCTCCATGCTATTGACACTGGATATACTTCTGTAAATACTGATGAGCTTCCTTTTCCATGGTTGGCCAATAGTACCCCATCCTCAATAGTTTCTTAGCTAACGTCATACCACTAGAGTCGGACCCACATATGCCATCGTGTACCTCTGTTAAAGTAGTCAAGGCTTCCTCTTGGTTAAGACATCATAGTAATATCCCTTTGATGCTTCGGTGGTAAAGGGTATCACCTAGGATCACAAAACGGGATGCCTTTTTAACAAAGGTCTTTTTAAGGTTCGAGGTGATATCGGATGGGAGGGTTTCTCTACTAAGGTAGATAAAGATTTCATGGTACCACGGGAATCTAGGACCAACAATAACACACACAAATTTTGATTCAAGGGTCTTGAAAGTTGGTACGAGAAGTTGTTCTACCAAGAATTCATATTAGAGGATGTTGTTCGGCATGTCTAATAGTGATTTGATTGTTGCCATGGTGTCTGCTGCTCTATTATTTATGTGAGGAATATGCTCAAAAGTTATGTCTATAAAAAATTCCTTGAGATTCTCCACCATCTTCTTGTAAGGAGCGAGCTTGTCGTCTTTGGTTTGGTAGTCATCATTGACTTGGTTGATAACTAGCTATGAGTCTCCATAGAGTTTCATCTCTTGAATCTGCCATTGAACTATTATCCTTAGACCTATGATTAGGGCTTTGTACTCAACAATGTTGTTAGTGCAAGGGAATGACAATACTTTGGGATGCAAAAACCTTGAAGGGTGATGAAGAGGATGCCTACTCCTAATCCATGTTGGGTGAATGATCCATCAAAGTACATTTTCCACTGAGCTATGAGATTGATAAGGAACAATGATTCATTAGGGAACTCAGATATCAAGGGGTTCTCAACATAGATAGGTGCTTCTTCTAGTTGGTCTGTGATCACTTGTCCTTTGATTTCCTTGCGCTCTACATACTTTATGTCAAACTACATTAGGATCATCACCCATTTGGCCATTTACCCTAAGAGAGTTGCTTTGGATAACAATTATTTCAATGGATCAATCTTTGCAATGAGCTTGACTTGATGTGACATGTAGCACGTTTGAATTTTTGTGAAGCAAAAACAATTGCTAGGCATGCTTTCTCAAAAGGTGAATAGTTCATTTCATAGCCCACCAAGGTTTTTCTAATGTAGTAGATAGCCCTTTCCTTTCCTTTTTCATCATGTTGTGCCAAAAGAGCTCCTAGTGTTGCTGATGTTGGTGAAATATATAGGATCAAAGGTTTGTTTGGTATTGGTGGCATGAGCACTAGAGGTGTTATTAGATAGTCTTTGATCTACTGGAAAGCTTTATCACATTTGTCATCCCATTTGTAGGTTATCATTTTATGGAGAAGATGTGAAAAGGTGTGGATTTTATCTGATAACTGTGTTATGAACCTTCTAATGGATTATATCCTTCATTGTAATCCTCTCATATGCTTCAATGTTTGTGGTGGTTCCATGTCGAGGATGGATTTTACCTTTGCCAAATCAATTTCAATCCCTCTCTGTGAGACAATGAAGCCAAGAAGTTTCCTTGATGTGTGCCCAAAGACACTTTTTTGGATTTAGTCATATCTTGTATTCTTCAAGTCTGCCAAAGATGGGTCCTAAAACTTATGTGTTCACTTCATTTCCTTGATTTTTCCAAAATATCGTCCACATAATTTTCAATTATTTTTTGGATCATGTCATGGAAGATGAGGGTCATGGCTCTTTGATAGGTTTCTCCTATATTATTTAACCCAAATGGTATTACATTCCAACAATAGGTTCCCCACAGACAAGTGAATGCAATTTTGTGTTGGTCCTCCTTGGCGATTATGATTTGATTGTAGCCTAAAAAAACCATCCACGAGTGATAGAATTTCATGCCCAGTTGTTAATCCACAATGAGATCAATGTTAGGAAGAGGTGAATCATCCTTTGGGTATGCTTTGTTTAAATCTTTGAAGTTAGTGCATATTATGATGCCCTCAGTGGGTTTTGAGATAGGTACCAGGTTTGAAACCCACTCAGGATAATCTATTGGTTAGATGAATCCAACGTCCAAAAGCTTTTGTAACTCTAGTTTGACCAAGAGTGCTATCTGAGGATGCATCTTCCTTAATTTCTGCTTGATGAGCTTTGATTCAAGATAGACTGCTAAGTGATGCATAACTACTTCAGGATCACAGCTTGGCATATCTGTGTATGACCATGCAAAGTTATCTCTTCGCTCTTTGAGGAATGCTCCAAGATTCTTCTATTCTTCATTCAATAAGGATTCTACATAAAAAGTGATCTTAGGTGCTTCTTTTGTTCTGACATTGACTGGAGTGGCCTTTTCTGCTAGTATTGTTGAATTTTCTAGATGCATTGTACTAAGGGGGATATTGAATCCCTCATCCTTGGGCTCCTCAGAGAGGTTTTCACCGTCAGATGCATCCTTTGTTTTTACCTTTTTAGGATCAGAAAGTGCCATAGTGTGGTTTTCACTTAAAGATCTGCATGCTAGTTGCATTTCATTAATTTTCCAACTAAAGGATTCAATCATCTCCCCATAGTACACCCTTGTGTCCAGCTCTATGTCAAAACCTGCTTTGAAATCTTCCCATGATAAGTTGTCACAAAGTCCCATGAATTTTGAGATCGCTTCATCATTTTCGAACAAATCAAGAATTGGTGGTTCTTATTGGTCCATGTCAATAAGTTGAGGGTATACTAGGCGTATCTCAGTTGATGTTGGGAATAAGATGCCATTTAATTGCAATCCTAAACATATTTCATGGATCTCCTAAGTCCTTGGAAAGTGTTCCCCAACACTAGGATTAGAAAGAGATTAAACTCGAATGAAATGAAAATGTAAATTGACATTTGTAATTAATTCTAAATGATAGGAACATGTGAGAACACCCAAGAAGAGCAACTACAAAATAGGAGCACATGTGGTGCCCACATGGAAGGTGGAACCCACCTTGAGTTCAGTTAATTGTTTGGAGA
>VDFB02033943.1:0-25691 GCA_007258455.2 Sequoia sempervirens | reverse complement strand
TACCTATAGAGCTTTTTTTTCATATTTCATAAGAAGAATAGGAATAGTTCATTCATCTTGATAGAGGAGTTTAGAGATATCTTGCTCAAGGACATCTTCTTGATTCAAGTCTCCCCATTTGGTAAAGGTAGTAGCTACCATCTTGATTATTTTTTGTTCTTTGGTGCTAGATGTAGGTTTCCTGCGAGATTGAGGAGAAATAGGTAACTCTCCTAAGACAAAGGTTTCTTTCAATATTTTGTAGCTTCCACAACCATCATCTTGGATTATTGCTTTGACATTAGGTATGCTTTTCACAATTGGTACTTGTGATGAGGTAGAGGCTAGAGATGATGGGTCAACAAATTAGCTTGATGGTGTAATTCCATCATTCTTGGGTATTTGTGGGATCTTATAAAACTTGGCCTCAAGGCTCTTGTAGTAGTAGAAACACTCAGGATCTCCATGGATAGTGATTTCTCTACCCTCAAAAGGAAACATCACACACTAATGATAGGTTGAGGCTACAACTTTCAGAGCATGGATCCAAGGTTGGTCAAGTAGTATGTTATAGGGAAGATCAAGATCAAGTACTTGGCATGTAGTTTAAAAAATAAGAGGTCCTAATTAGATGGGAAGTGCAATGATTCCTTGTGATACTCATTCTTGGTCATCATATGCTCTGATGATGGTACTCTTTGTCTTCTCAATAGTATCTTCTAAATAGCCTAGATCCTTGATCAACTGTAGGGTACAAATGTTCAGACCAACACCTCCATCTACCAAGACTCTTTTGACCTTGTTTTTATGAATGACAACCTGAAGGTGTAAAGCATGGTTATGAGATGGTTGTGATGGTAAAAATTTCTCAAAAAAATGGTAAGAATATGGTTGGTGATATACCCTACCATAGCTTGAAACTTATCAATATCAATTTTCTCAAGAACAAATGACTCAGAAAAGGATTTTTCTAGTATTTCCCTACATGTGTAGGAGATAACCTTAAAATCTCTAAAATTAATATATGAGTGGAGGTCTGTTTAAGTTGATCTACAAGATTGTACTTGCTAGGATTAGATGCAGACAAAGTAGGTTGTGTCCTAGATTGAGTTGGGACAACTCCTTGAATAGTTATTTTGCCACATCATGTGGTGACTCCACATTCCATACTAGCTCCTTTGATGGTGACAATAGTGATAATGCTATCATAGGAGGTAACTACATTGGAATAAGTATGTTTAACATTGGTGTAATCCTCAGCTTTTCCATTGTTGTTTTCTTTGTTATGATCAATCATAAGGGTCTTGTATATATTGAGATCTTGCTTCCTAGTTGGTACCTCAACAGATATTGTATCATTCTCTATGAGATCTTGGATGATATTCTTGAGTTTCATGTAGTTTTTTGTTTCATGTCCTTTGATTTTATGAAAGTCACAATGATCACACTCATTGTATGATCTGATGTTAGGATCTAGTACTGTTGTATGTGAATAATAACTTTAACCATGATTAAACTGAAGATCTTGAACCATAACTTTGTAATTAGAATACTTAAACAAACATTTGATGATTAAACAACCAAATTAAAGTGATGAAAATAATAGAAGAGAGAGAGAGAGGAGATAGAAGACAAAACAAAATTTGATAATAGAGTTCACCAATATGGCTACATCTCTGGGTCCCTCTCCAAAGAGTGACTAAAACTTGATTATGCTCCAAACAGATTACAAAGCATCAATAGAATATAGTGTTGAGTCTCCTGGTCCACATGAGTTACAATGTTCCACTCCTTCAAATGTAGCAGAATATCATTCCTCCAAAGCATAGAGGTTACCAAAACTCCTAAACTCCCCTCTTTTTATACATAAAATTTACTCAATATGGTCTTCAACCATATGATTACAAAAAACTACCCTATCTCCAAAAATCCCCCATAATTACATAATTTTCCCATATGGGGTTAAACCACCATATAAAATAAAATAACCCCATTACAACAAATTTTCCTTATTTTTACAAATAAAACAATAATATCAACCATTACCCCCTTTAAAAAAAAATTATTTGTCTTATTCGGGTTCCATATTGTTTATTTGTTTTTGTCTTTTCTCATAGGAAAGCCATTTAGAGGTTGATTAGTTTTAATATTAGTTTTAACAACTATAATAAAACCAGGTTGTCTCCTATATATTCATGGCCCTCATAATTTCAAGCTATAAAAATCACAAGGGATTAATTTTTTTTTAAGTTTGGAGGTTAACTTTAATTTTAGTTTTAAAATATCTTTTATGAAAATATTTTTGATATTTTAAGCCTCTTAAAAGTCTAATTTAAATCCCTTAAAATATTTTAAAATCATCTAAAAATCTTTTAAGATCCTTAAAAATATTTAAGAATCTTTAAAAATCCCCTTAAAAATCTCGTAGTGTGGGATTTTAAAACGTAAAAGGTTTAATAATTTAAATATAAGGGAATTCGACTTTTAAATTCTACTTTAAGTAGTCATGTCATCATTTTTTCCACACCATCATTCTTGCCACATCATCATTCCTGCCACATCATCATGGTCAACCCTCAAATTTGACTGACCATAACTTTCACATATGGACTCAGATTTGGTCCATTTAAAATGTATGGAAAGCTCTTGACAAGATCTTCAACATGGTAATGAAATATGGAGCATGTGGAACACTTAAATTTTTGATGACAAGTATCCACCCGGATCATTGTACCAGGATGGATTTTCTTGTGGTTCTTGAAAGTTTTCAAATTTAGGAAGTGTCATCAAATTTGACTCTACCAATTTCTTCATGATTGTCTCAATGGGTTCCAATAACTATGTGTACTTGTGTTTGGGATAATTATTCTTGTTACCAGTTTTCCTATGTTGCATGTTGGTGTTACTGATCTAATTGTTCTAGGGTGGTACCATTTGTTGCATAGTTGGTTGGATGTTAGCAACTTGATTGTTATTGGGTCTAGGAGCACTTAGTATGACCTTAGCATCTACTACACCATCATTTGTTACGTTTTTGTTCTTAGCCCATACATGAGGTTTCTCATTTAAACTAGTTGAAGGATGGTTGTCTATGTATGCTTGAGTATTTCCTTGTGAGATTAGGGCTCTTTCAATGTTTGGAACAAGCTTGTCATATGATGTGATGCATTGCATTTTCAAGTGGAATGATAGATTTGGATTAAGTTTGGCTATAATGATTCCCACTTGTTTTTACTACCTCTTTATCTCCATTGTTGTAAGAAATTAGCGAAGGTTTCTCCTAGATTTTGTTTGAGAGTGTACAACTCTTCTAGACTAACATCCATGTCAAGATTGAAGGAGAAGTGATTGATGAATTTTTCAGTGATTTCTTGAAAATTTTTGATACCAAAAGGAAAATGAGAGAGCCAATCCATAACATTACCTATTAAACTTCGAGGGAAGAGGCCCATTACATATGAATCATTGTAAGTGACTTCCATGCACATGATGTTAAATTCTTTGATATGGTCAACAAGACTTCCTCTCCCTATGTATCGTTGCTATATTTCGATCAAATGGGTAAGGACACAAGTTCTATGTATGAAGTTTCTTTTTCTTTCCCATGTGAACCTATCCTGCATTTCTTGTGGGAGTACTTTCAATTGTGATGCTAGATCGTCTTGTGGATTAGGTGGAGGAACATATGGTGGGATGAGAGATGAGTTATATGGGGTGTATAAAGGTGTGATATTTTGTGAAAGTGATGAATATGTTCTTGATGCATTTGGATTGACAATGTTCATATGAGGATAATAGGAACCTTGTTGTTGTTGTTGGTTGTTGAGCTAGTAAGGCTTGTTGTTGAGCTTTTTTTTGTTGTTGTGCCACTAGGAATTGTTGTTGGGCCTATTGTTGTTGTTGTTCTAGTAAAGCTGCTTGTTGTGCTTGTTGTTGCATGGCTTGTTGTGCTGCTAAAGCTACTTGTTGGGAAATGGACGCTTGCTATTGTTGTTGTTGTTGTGCTAAGGATGCTTGTTGAGCTTTATGTTGTTGTTGTGCTAATGTTGTTTGTTGAGCTTGATGTTGTTTTTTGTGCTAAATCTACTTGTTGTGCTAAGGATGCTTGTTGAGCTTGATGTTGTTGTTGTGCTAAGGTTCTTTTTGTGCTAAATCTACTTGTTGTTGTGCTAAGGCTGCTTGTTGAGCTGCTAAGGCTGATTGTTGTGCTTGTTGTTGTTGTTGGGATCAAGTTCCTTGTTGTTGTTGTGCTAAGGATACTTGTTGTGCATCTTGTTGTTTTTTTTCTAGAGCTACTTCTTCTTCTTCTTCTTCTTGTGCTAAGGTTGCTTGTTGAGCTACTAAGGCTGCTTGTTGTGCTTGCTATAGAGCTAAGGAATGTGTTTTCAATGTGAGATCAGGTGGTTGTTGAGACATCTATGAAGGAATAGCGATATTGATGTTTTGAGTGGTTAGCAGACTGTTGGTGAAAGGTGGAGGATTCCATTGGTTCAAAATTCCTTGCAATATGGTACAATGAGGTGGAGGAATGTATGCTTGCGATCCTGATTAATTCGGCATAGAAAAGGGAGATGTTGGAAAAGATTATGTCATTAAAATTTTCAATGGAAATGATAGACTAGGTCCTTGAGTCCATTGATTGAAAATATTTCCTTGTCCTATTTTTTGAGGATTGCCTTCTACAAAAGATGTAAACAAATGATTTGTGATCAAGGTATTCCCAAGATTGATAGAACTTGTAACCAAGGGATTGTTTTGAGATGTAATAATAGTGGATGATGTTGTAATGGTACATGGAATGGGTGAACCCACTAGAGGGTTGGATAAAGATGTCCCTATTTGCATTGAGGTTTGATTCTGTGATACGATATTGACATTCCCTTGTGTGTTGTTTTGATATTTTTGGTCTATACTATTTTGTGTGATGGTAGGCATACTTGTGTTACTCATAGGTGTGGATGAAGAAGGTTTTCCCTAAAATGTTGAAGTGGTGTTGGAATAGTGAAGTTCAAGCAAAGTGTGTATCTATGTTGGATCTTCAAGAAAGGGAGGAGCACTAAAGGTAGGTGTCCAAATGTTGGTGGGAGGTGGAGGATTAGTTTCAAGAGTAGTGATGAGCCTAGTTTTTGGTCTAATTTTCGGTAAATCTATAGTCAATTTGCTAATGGATTTCATGAACTTTGATCCTTAAGTGTTGATATTGGCATAATATTTCCCTCAAACCATTGACATTTCATAATATCCTATCCTTGCAAACCTTAATGAAATTTTGCATAATATGTGGGCCGGTTATGTATATTGATTTTTCATTTGATTTATGGATGTTTCCTAGAGTGGTTATAGATGTGTAGTTACCATGTGTACTGACTTTGTCATGCAAATTCAATGAGCTAAGTTGAGGAAGACCCGCTAGCTGGGCATGCACCATAATGTACAACTAAGGAATCATTCCAAGTCAAAGGCAGCTAGTAGCAAAGATTCTTCATGCAACTAAATGTAACCACCTTGTAGTCGGCCTTAATGATCGAGCATGCATAGGTGTTACTACTGTGTTGAACCTATGCTTTGACTTGCATGTCTGGCCAGATTATTTGCATGTATAACCACCATCACTCCACTTTCACCTATTTTCCCTAAATGGAATCCTCCTAGTCGTGGAGTTGACTACCCTGCTTAGCTATAGTATAAATAATAAGCTGATGCTCCTACCCTGGGAGTTGCACAATTTGGTTTTTTATTCACATTCTCCAGTTTCAGTAATACAAATACACCATTTTTTGTATGCATGATCTACAATGAATGAAATAAATCTAAGTTCAAGCATTTTAATTTTTGTTAGCTTAGAGGATACTTATCCAAGGGGGCCCACTTGGTGAGTAATCTATCTTCTTAGTTTAGCATTAGCTTAGTATTATTTTTTGTGTAGTACTTAGTTAGGAATCTGGCATTGACTATTCCTACAACCACTAGAATTTCATTCTGTGACTGTTCCTACAACCAAGTGACATAGTAGTTTCTTGTTGTGTTTATATTTCCATTCTCGTTCTGGATTTCAGCATAGTATAATTGTCAATTGATGTTTAACATTTGTTTCATTTCTTTCCAACAATTTACTTTTAGTATTGTGTTTCTTAGCTATAGAATGCAATGACTACTTGAGCCCCTAGTGCACATATTGTGCTGACCCATTTCAAGTTCATGTCCCTGGGTTGACAAGTTAAATGCACCTTCGTGATGATTGAATAGTTGTTCAAGTCAGACGCCTAGTCTCTAAATCACAACCATAAAGGACTAGTTATGAATTCATTGTAGGAGGCCAACATTTTTGGCATCATTTCCAAGGATGGTGTCAAGCTAGGAAATCTTTTGGAGTCATTCGTAGTTTCTTGCTATAGTGTTTCTAAATTTTTTTAGCATATCCTCATTTAGGAAGTAATGACCCCCCCTTATTCTTTACCAATTCATTGTGTGAGTTGATTGATAGTGAGTGATACTGCATGCATAGAGGAAGGAGAAGAGATGCTTATGGGATATTTCTTACTAACAATCCATGTCCATTCTAGTTAGTTGAGTACCAACATCTATCAAAAGAAGAGGAAGAAGAAAATCCACATCCATTTGTTGATGCATATCCTGATCTGACTAGCTCTAAAGTTTCCTCTGAAGACCAGAATCAGCTTGAGAACCCCTTTGTTTTGGAGCCACATCAAGAAGGCATGGGTGATGCAAATAGGAATAAATAGAACCAACCAACTTTTCCTTCCCCCGTTTCCCATCAAGATGGGCTTGAAAACATCAAGAACATTCCTGCCTCAACACTCCCCAAGTTTTATCGACTTGTGACAAAAAATCTTGATACATTCTTATTCAAGTTTGATATACTCTGTAGAAGTTACGATTATACCACTGATTCCCATAGGATTAAGTTATTTCCCACCTCTTTGAAAGAAGTTGTATTAAGATGGTTTATGAGCCTAGGAAGAGATACCATGGAAACCTGGGAAGACATGAAGACAAAATTCCTTGAGAAATACAAGGAATATTATAGGGGTAGTGATATGAGAGGAGGTGACATCTTCAAGATGCAACAAAAGGAGGATGAGAGCCTGGAAGACTACATTGCAATGTTTATGCTCTGCTTACAAAAATCTCCACACCATGCACTTAATGAGGACTCAAAAAAGTTGCTTTTCCTAAGAGGAATCAATGACAGTTGCACTGATGCCTTGGATCTCATGGAAGGAGGAGATATCTCTCAAGTTCCTTGGGAGGATATCAAGAGGGTATGTAGGATCATGATGGGCCCAAAAAGTGGCAATATTATGGGTATTTGTAGGGTATGTGGTTAACTTTTTATACTCAAAATTGATGAAACAAAAGGGGTTCTTAGAGGAGATTCTCATATTTCCACCAATATATAAATTATGCTTTAATTTGAATTTAATAAATAATTATTATTTATTTTCTATTAGAATTACGACTAAAGTCTAATCGATAAGCTGATTGAAAACATCTATAACTTTCAAATGGTATCACATTTTTGAATCTAAAATATCGTCACATTCTATGCTTCACATACTATAGGTTAAAAAAAGAAAAAATTAAATTTCATGAAGTTTTGACCAAGTTAAGGTGGTGGACATACAGTTTTTATATTTTTTAAAAGTTGTAATAAAAATTCATTAATTATTTACTTGGAAAAAATGACAAAAAATATGCATCACATCTAGACATGAGTCCTCTACTTATATATAAAATATTATAAAAAATATTAGTATTAAATTATTATGGTTAGGATGGTCATGCAAACACCTACTTCTTATTTTTTCAATAAAATTTAAGTACTCTGCATTGAAATTTCAAATTTTCAAATATATTTTATTTATTTTTTAAATAAATCTAGTAGCTTAGAAACTACATTCAATTTCTACAGTTCTATTCTTACTTTTGAAATATAGATAACTTATTCAATTTTTTACATCAATTTCCTAACACTTGATTTTTCTAAATTTTTGCCACTTAAGGGCCTATTTTTTCCGATGATCCACAAGAAGATATTCGGACTACTCTAGTGTAGCTTCAAAGAAAGGGAGAGCTTATCAATCTTCCATGGGTAAGTCAACTACCGGTGGAGTTTCAAGAATGGAGATCACTCATTTGCTGGTTGACTTCAAGCAAGACATTATCAACAATAGCTAATTAGCTAGATACACTTTAGGACTATAAGAAGCAAGAGGAGGAAAAGACAATGCTGACAAAGTATTTCCCTCATTGTAGACAAGAGAAGAAGGACTTCAGATGCAAGATGGTAGCTAACCTTGAAAGTAAGTAGATCCCACCTAAGTTTAATCCAATTCAGATTGAAGAAGACCAAGTCTACTATGTTGCACAAAGGAAGCCTTGGGCTCCTAGACAAGGTATACCATCGGATCCACTATCCTATGTTGGGCCATATTTTAATCCTTATTCATATAGTAACCAATGGCAGCCCCCATATCCAACCAGTTATGGAGGATGTCCTCCACAACCTTGGAGAAACCCTCCAAATGCTTGGCCTAGTCATCATAATTCTCCACCCCAGTGGTAGTAACCTCAGGTAAATTGGCAACAATTTCAAGGGTACTGGAAACCACTTCTAGGAAATTGGCAGCACACAAATCAATGGAGAGGAGGACAACAATGACCTACCCATACGAACGGTTACATGTAGCCACCTTCTCAGCCCTAACAACCTACTATAATGCCTCCACCTACTAATCCAGACTCAAATGCACCTAAACCCACTCAGCTACGCACTCAACCCACACCCAATCCAAATAACAAACCACAACAACAACTTGCATACTCTGGTGATTCAAATAAATTCCTTGCATATGTTGTGAGTGTAAGTGACATCCACCTGCATTCAAGAACTATTTTATTAGCCTCTTCCAAGCCCATTACCACTGAACTTCCTTTGGAAGAGGAAGAGGAGCCTCTAAATGATTCCATTCATCCAAATGCACCCAAAAATGTTGAATTGAATCAAGTTAAGTAGATTGAACAAGAACCACCAATCCCTCAAAGGCTAGAAATTGCCAAGAAGAAAGAAGAAAAGGAGGATGCCTCTTTTGACATCTTGGATCAGCTAAAGCATATATGTGTTTAGATACCTCTATTTCAAGCCATAAAGGATGTTCCAATCTATGACAAAGCTATCAGAGAAGCTTGTCTCAAGAAACTAGGAAGAAAGAAAAAAGACCCAACTACAATCCATGTGGTGGGTTAGCTAGCTAACATCATGTTAGGAAAAGTAACTATCCCCAAGTATAATGAACCAAGTAGTCATGTGGTAGCAGTTGTTATAAATGGGATTCAGGTAAAAAATTCTCTGATTGATTTAGGGGCAACAATAAATGTAATGACCAAAGACATCTTGCAACAACTAAATATTGCGAGCATGAAATCTACAGCTACTATCCTGTAGCTTGTTGATAGCTCCACTATTAAACTTGATGGTATAGTGGAAGATCTTGTGGTAGTTATAAACTCCTAGGAGTACCCAACATATTTTATGATTCTTTCTTCCAAGGCTACACTAGGAGGGTATCCCATTATTCTAAGAAGGCCTTGGTTGGCAACTAAAAATGCATACATTGGATGTCGGTCAGGTGACATGACCATTTCAGATTGTATGAGTACTAAAAAGTTTGTTCTTTATTTGCTTTCCCATCCATCTCATGATGAAGATGATTTTGTATGGCCACAAGTTGGTGAAGAGGCCAAGGAAGTCAATTATGTGGCACAACTTATGATGATAGGAAGAAGCTCTTTCATGCAAATCCAAGATGAGGATGAAGTTTTGGCTAAAATCATTCAAAATCATTATGAAGTGGAGGAAGCACCATTCTCTCATCTTGCTACTTCGGTCAAGATGCTTATGCATGCTCTTGGACAACAACAACTGATTCTGCAGATATCCTTCCTACAGACATTCTTCTTGCAGCCATTACTTCTACTGATAGATTTCCTATAGCAACAGGTATGTTTCATACATTGTTGCCATATGAACTTAAGGTACCATGTGTTAATGAAGCAACCATGATAGAATTAACTACACAAGTACATGTGTTAGAAGGAAGATATCTAGAAATGTTAATAGTAAACTAAATGAAGAGCAACAACTGTTATTGGAAAATCTATTGTAGGCCCATCAACATGCCTTTACATGGGATTATCATGATATGAAGGGATTAGATCCTAAAATTTGTACCCACAAAATTTCTATCAAAAATTATTTCACTCTAGTAAGACAACCACATAGAAGGATTAACCCTGCACTAAGAGAAATTGTGAAAGGATAAGTATAGAAATTACTGGATGCAAGATTTATTTACCCCATTTCAGATAGTCACTGGGTGTCTCCACTAGTGATTGTGCCCAAGAAAGGAGGGAAATGGCAAGTTTATGTTGATTATAGTGAACTCAATGCTGCCACCAAGAAGGATCACTTTCCTTTACCCTTCATTGACCAAGTTTTGGATACACTTGCATGGAAGCAATAATTTTCTTTTCTAGATGGATTTAGTGGCTACAACCAGATTCAAATTGCACCAAAAGATCAGGAGAAGACCAATTTTACTTGTCCCTGGGAGACCTATGATTATTTGGTGCTCCCATTTAGTTTGTGCAATGTACTTGCAAGTTTCCAGAGGGCATTCATTAGCATATTCTTAGACATTTCTCATAACTACATGAAGATTTACATGGATGACTTCACCACTTATGGTGTTGGTTTTAACCAAGCATTAAAGAATCTCAAGAGAGTCCTACAAAGATGTGAAGACCAGAATTTTTCCTTAAATAATGAAAAGTGCTTCATGATGATGCAAGAGGGTGTAGTTCTTGGCCACTACATCTCCCACAAGGGAATTCAAGTTGATCCTAAAAAGATTGAGGTAATCACAAATCTACCTACACTTGCAAAACAGAAGGATATTAGAAGTTTCTTGGGTCATGCAAGATATTATAGGTGCTTCATCAAGGACTTCAACAAGGTAGCAACACCATTATATACCCTTCTCACTAAAGATGTTGAATTTCAATGGACCAAAGCTTGTGAAAAAGAATTTTCTGACTTGAAAGTAGCTTTAACTCATGCTCCTGTACTCAAGGGACCCAATTGGGAACTTCCTTTCCACATCCATACCAATGCATCAAATTATGCCATAGGAGTAGTCTTAGGAAAAAAGGAGCTGTTGAACATGCTATTTACTTTGTTAGCAAAAATTTTCAAGGAGCTGAATTCAATTATGCAGTGACAAAGAAAGAAATGTTGGCAGTATTCTATTCACTGAAAAAATTTAGACATTACATAATGGGCTACCAAATCTTTGTGCACACTGATCATGTAGCCATTAGGTACCTTATGAATAAACTATTGATCACACGTAGAATTGCAAGATGGTTATTTTTGGCGTAGGAGTTTGATATAACCATTGTGGATAAGCCAGGGAAAGCTAATGTTGTTGCAGATTTTCTTTCAAGGATAACTACATTAGAGGAAAATCAACCCATAGATGACTCCTTCCCTTATGAGAATCTATTCACTCTCAGTATACAAAAACCTTGGTATGTTGATATATCCAATTACTTGGTCACAAGTAGAATTCCTTCTCACTTCTCCCCAAAAGAGAAAAGGGCACTCATTGAAAAATATTTTCCTCTCTTGGAATGCTAGATGTTTATTTTATACTAGACCAGATCATGTCATAAGAAGATGTGTAAGAGAAGATGAGACATATGAAATTTTGCATGCATGCCACAATGAACCATGTGGAGGACACTTCACAGCCAAGAGGACAACAATGAAGGTTTTCAACATAGGATATTATTGGCCAACACTCCCAAGGATGCAAGGAGGTCTACAAAAAAATGTGATAGGTGTCAAAGAATGGGCAGACCAACTAGATCTAATGAGATGCCATTGCACCCTCAGGTAGTAATAATTCCCTTTGACAAGTGGGGATTGGATTTCATAGGACCAATTGACCCTCCTTCAAATGGTAAGTCTTACATATTAGTATGTACTGATTATATAACAAAATGGGTAGAAGTTAAGGCCATGAAGCATGCAAGAGATAACAATGTTGTAGAATTTCTTTTTGAAGAGATTTTCACAAGATACAGAGTTCCCAGAGAGATAGTGACAGATCAAGGAGCTCAATTCACATCAACTCTTATTGTAACACTAGTTAATGAGTACAACATAAGGCACGTGAAGTCTACCCCTTATCACCCTCAGGCTAATGGCCAAGTTGAAGTGACAAACAGGGAAATTGAAGCCATCCTAACCAAAAAATTAGCCATCCATAGGAAGGATTGGGAAAATAGATTACTAGAAGTTGTTTGGGCCTATAAAACAACATGGAAAACAACTACAGGCTTCACTCCATTCGAGTTATTATATGGAAAAATAACTATGATGCCCATTGAATTTGAATATAAGACTCTACGAACTGTAGTAGATTTGGGGATGGATATTTCTAAAGCATAGAAAGAAAGAATCATGCAGCTAAATGCTTTGGATGAAATAAGAAGAGAAATCCTGCAGCATACAAAATTAGTGCAGAATCAGAGAATCAAATGGCATGATAAGTTTATCAAGGACAAGAAATTCAAACTAGGAGATTGGGCCCTGCTCTATGATTCAAGATACCAGGACAATGCAGGAAAATTATAGACAAGGTGGCTAGGACCATATGAGGTTACTAAGGTTTTTCCCAATGGAGTTGTCTAGCTCACCACCATTGACCCTATTAGGTTCAAATTACTTGTCAATGGTCATCGCCTCAGATTATACCACAAACCAACCTCTAAAGAAGAGTTCCTGCAACAATTAACTCAACATTCAACACCTGAGATTCATGCAGCCAAAGGTAGTGGGCCTAGTGTCACTCTTTCCTAACCAAGGTACATATTTTTCATAATAAAGACTTTCACTTGTGTGGAATTCCATTTCTTTGTCATCCGCCCATCCACCCATCCATCACCACCTTTCTCTCTCTTCCATCAATTCATTCCACCTCACCTCACTCCACTTCATCTTCATTTATTGCTCACTTCATTTTCCAACAAGGCGAGTGTTACTTTATCGATGATCTTTGCAACAAATCTTCCATACATTTAGGTATGTGCACATTAATTGCTATCTTTAATCATATTTTAAGAGTTTTCATTTAATCATTGTACATTAGTAAAGATGTTCACATGGATTCCATCATTACCTGTCAATCACCACTCCCATCTAACATGTGAGGCACATTTCCAAATTTAGGTTGGGGGGAGGGGAATGAAAAGGATGCAAATATTTTGTAAATCCATTGCCCATGTGTCAATTCATACTAGGTTACATTAGAATTTTGAAATGAGTTGATTTGAAATCCGAGTGAGAGGATGACTTGCATGTGTAACTACAACCACCATTTCTTCCCATCATAACTCTCTGTTACTACCTCTTTTTCTTGCCATTAGTGACCCTGTCAAAATATGGAGTTGAAGACCCATAGTTGTAGAATGAAAGAAAAATTAAATTTAACAACTTGGTACTAGAATTTAGAAGATACTGCAAGGAAGTAAATTTGATTTAGAAAGGAAATTGCAGGAAAAAGAAGTTGAAGAGCATTTGTTTGGTTGCAGACAATGGGAGGTGGGTTGATTCAAAATGAACCCATGGTACATAATATTTTACTGTAGGATGCATAATGCCTCACTGAATTTCAAAACTATGGATGGATAGATTACTTTTTCAAGTTGGATGGTTTTGATGAAAGTATTTCCCTTGAATTTTCTCAGACGTTTTCAAAAGGAAAATCCACAGTAAGAGGGTTAGAAGTTGTGGCAACTAAGGAAAGAATCGCAAAGGTTATAGCGTTACCTATTGATGGTGAAAATTATCCTATTTCTAGAGATTCCAGGTTAGCTAGGGCTATACCTCAATCACATAGGTCTACCAGGAGGTTAGTTAGTCAAATCCATTCCTAGTGCTTCAACCTCTAGTGTTAGCTCTAGTGTGAATCTTCTTGCAGAAGAAGAAGCCATAGAAATTAGTTCTTCTGGAACAGAGCATGCAGAAAAAGAAAACCCTTTTTCAAGTTATGATGATGAAATCCCACTTGAAACCCTCATGAAAACTAGGGCATATAAGAGAGAAGGAGAAACAAGAAAAGGGAAGGCTAAAATGCTTCCTATAAGAGGAGAAGTGTCAAGTCCTAAGAAGAGGAAGACTGAGACTGTTCATCTTGTAGTGAAAGGAAAATGTGAAGGACCTCCTAGGGAATCAAGACAAGCTAGGCCTATGTTTGGTACACCTCCATAGGAAAGCCCTAAGCCTAGTAAGACTTCACATGAGGATCCTAAAACTACAATGGAGAAGGAGAATGTTGAAGGAGAAGGAGACATATTTAAGAGAGCAGAATATAACACTAGCTGATCTTCCTAACATTGTAGAAGAATTGGAAGGAAATCAAGACTCCCTATAGCATGAGCAAGAAGTCTTGCAACAATAGCCAAAACTGGAGTAGGAGTTGATGCAGCCACAACAAGAGCAACAACCCCCGCAACAAAAGAAAGAGGAAACAATACCTCTACAATCCAAGATAATTGGACAACTTGAGTCCATGCAATTAGTACCATATGAGGAGCCACCACCAAAAATACTGGTAGGAATCCATAAGCCTCCTGATTTTACAATGCATGTAGTTCTTTTGAATTTATGGCAAGAAGTACAAAGAAGAGAGGAAGAATGGAAAAAGGAAAGATGGAGATTAAAGGTGGAAATTCAAAAGAAGGATGAAGAAATTGGGGATGAAAATGCAGAAATTGCCACCTTGAAGAAAAGAGTGGATGATATGGCAGCCTTGGCACCAAATATTCTAGAATGTAGAGATCCTCTAAGAGTCTATCCTCTGCTCCTAAAGGAAAGGTATCTCTCTTTTAAGATGTCAAGAATTTCCTCAAGTTTGAATCCTTCTATTGACACCCCCATGGAATTCTTCAATGTTTATAGGATTGTCTCACATGAAATGAAAAATTTGTTGTGTGAATTTTATTTAAATAATTATGCTATCACAAAAGACCATGATTGGAATCTATTGTTGTATGTTGGAGATATTCAATTGAGAGCATTCATGTCTTGGGTATAAAATGAGATTAGTTGGGGACAATAGCATAGTGCTTATAAACAATTGGAATTTGATATCCCCCTGCATGTTAGAGATGAATCAAGCAACCCAAGGGACATTTACAAAGAATGGCACAAAATTTTGCTTAGACCAAGTTATGATGATGGGTATGTGCAAGATCACCATGGAAAAAATAGGCCCTTAAGTGGTGAAAAATTAAAAAAAATTAGAGTTAGGAAACTTTACGTAAAAATTTGAATAAGTTATCTATACTATTTCAAAAATATGTAAGAATAGAATCTATAGCAAATTGAATGTAGTTTCTAAACTACTAGGTTTAAAAAAAAAAAATCTATTTGGTGAAAATTTGAAATTTCAATGCAGTAGTACTTAAATTTTAGGAAAAAATAAGTAGTGTCTGTTGACCATCCTAACTATAATAAAATGATAATATTTTTTATAATATTTTAGATATAAGTAGAGGACTCATTTCCGACGTGATGCATAATTTTTATAATGTTTTTCCAAGTAAATAATTAATTATGAATTTTTTATTACAACTTTTAAAAAAATATAAAAACTCATATGTATAACCACCTTTAACTTGGTCAAAACTTTATGAAATTCAATTTTATTTTTTTAATCCTATAGTATGCAAAACATAGAATGTGATGCATGTTTTGGATTCAAAAATGTGACACTGCTTGAAAGTTTTAGATTTTTTTCAATCAGCCTATCAATTAGGACTTTAGTCGTAATTCCAATAGAAAATGAATAATAATTACTTATTAAATTCAAAGTAAGGCATAATTTATATTGGTGTAAAATTGAAAAAATCCTTTAAAAACCCTTTTCGTTTCATCAATTTTGGGTAAAAAAAAGTCTCAGCCACATACCCATCATATTGCCACTTTTTGGCCCATCATGATCTTGCACATACCCTGATAGAGTCATGCCTTGGATTGAGGCAGTTTACAATAAATATGAGGTAAATACAACAACAAAGGAAGAGGCCATGAGGAGATGTTTATCCCAAAGATGGAATAGTTTGACTGATGAGCTGAAAAAGGCTGAGCCTCATTCCATCCATAATTATGCTATAACACTAAAAAGAATTGAGAGGTATATTAAGATTGGGAGAGCACAGGGATGAAACTGGCTTCCCCTAACTTTCCAGCCACCCATGCTCATGTGGCTCATGCCAAATTCCATATTTTACTAGTTTGATGATGTTGCAAAAAGGAAATGATGGAACATGTTTGACAAATTGGGAGGATTCTATTGTGACCTAGACTCATGCACTGCAGCTACTGATGTTGGACAACTCTTTGTTACAAATTTTAGAGCTTTGACCAAGCAAAAGAACAACTCTTCCCCTGTTGGAGGACCAACAAGATGTTAGGTTGGGGGGAGTGATGAGCCTAGTTTTTGGTCTAATTTTGGGTAAATCTATAGTCTATTTGCTAATGGATGTCATGAAATTTGATGCTTAAGTGTTGATATTGGCATAATGTTTCCCTTGAAAACTATTGAAATTTCATAATATCCTATCCCTGCAAACCTTAATGACATTTGGAATTGTAGAAACGCAAAATTAGCATTATGCATATGCATCCGCTCATTCATAAATCAAATTCACATTGATCCATTCAGTAGGAAAATCAGGTTCATCATCCATTTAAATTAAATAAATTATCTTTATTTGATTTAAGCCTATCATTCCCTCTTTGATTAAATAAATCAATCATTTATTTAATTAAAACTCAAATCATCATTCATCTCACTTTGATTTGATTTAAATCACTAAATCATGTCAAATTAGTCAAACTAACCTAATCATCATTAATTTAATCTAACCATGATTAAATGCTAATCTCACCCACTTGCATTCTCTAGATATCTCCACTTTCACAAATAAATCAATTTATTGATTTATTAAAACCCTCATTTTCACTCAACATGACAAGTTGATTTGTCCCTCCAACATAGCATTTATTGCTCATTTTCTTGTCCCCCTCTCTAAATTTATTGCAAAATTTGAATTCAAATTCTCCCTCTCATGGCCACTCTTCCCAAATCTTGCACATCCATTGACCATTCACCACTTGACAAGTGTCTTCCTCTCATTTGTCCAATCTTAGTCTGACATCCTCCATGTTTGGCACTCTTAGCATTTGAAAATATTTAAATAGAGGCTTCATCCTCAAGAAAATCCTCCACAACTCCACAATCTTTATGCAAAGTCATTCTTTTCACATGGAGAACTGATTTTTCCCATTGCATCCTCATCACCAAACTTATCAAGGATTGGGAAAGGGCTTCTTTCCACATCAAAGAAGCACCAATCCACTATGGGATAGATATGTATCTTGTTTCTTTCATGCTTTCAATTTAGTTTGATTTGCTATCATGTTTAGGAAACATTTGCATTATTTCATAGGAGTATTTAGCAAATTTGTATGCACTTACCTTCTTTATGGAGTTTAGGATGTTTTCAGATTTGAGAGGTGCTCACATATGGCACTAGAAGGAGGGCACCAAAATGAGTAAAATGCACGCACCAAAATGTTTCTACCGCATCCAATATTGTTCCTCTCATCAATCACCAGTTGCACAGGTACAAGCTATCTTGACTATTTAAATTAGTTGCTGCACCATTAAATTGATTAGCGCGGATTAGAAGGTCACAGTAGAAATGTCTCATCTCATGCGTATATATAACTTTTTGTATCAATTGGAGCTTGGAGGGAATGATTTTTTCTCAGGGTCTCAGCCAACAATGGTGTCTCATCTAATGACTATGGTATTTAGTCTTAAGAATGTGGATTCTGAGATTTCCTTTGACTGATCAAAGTTACATGACTAGGCATCATATCGACCAATCTCGACGTCTTGTTGAGGCATCCTGTCAAACAATTTATGAGCCTTGACTATTGCAGTTTGTCACTCATCCATTATTGATCATTTTCTGTGCTATTATAGTTTCATTTGTGTTCACTTCTAGGAGGCGTCATGTCAAATAGAAAACATGTTTATGCCCTCTAACATTCTTTGAATGTTTGTTGTCTTCTTTAATGTGCCTTGTCTGTGCCTTGTCTAGATACTTGGCACAGTTTGCATATATAATTATCTGTGACTACTAAGTTGAAAAACTCCTCCATACTTTATGCTTTTGATGGATATCCATAGACGGTTCTAAAGATCCCATTTTGGCATAATCAGATAGCAAAGGTTGTGGAATGCGGTTTTTCTTTTTAAACCTGACAAATGCATTTTTTTTGAAAATTTCTAAAGCCATTCAAAGAAATCATTTTGCACATCATGGCCTCCTTGAGATCACGTTTTCTGTCAAATAGTTTGCATCCCTTCAATCTATAACTCTACATTATTAAAACTGTTTTGATTCTGCAGATGGTGGTAGAGGCAATGGTGATCACCCACAACTTTCACCTTTACCTCTTCATAATCAGGCTGTAGATGTCAAATTTGTCGGTCTATAGATTCTGCTGATTTATCTCTTAATGGTGTGTGGTAGATTGAGAAAAAAGAGGCTAGATTTTAGGGATTCATCTCTTCATATTATGACAGTTTGTAGAAAATGCTTTTGACTTTCTGTGTGACTGTATACTTACCTCTTCATATTGTGTGGCGCGTATCATCTTCCAACACTTTTTATTCAACCCTTAACTATGAGTTTTGCAGATGTTAAAAAGGCACAATCCCAGTGGAAGGGCATGCAAGAGGTAGTGTTTTCAAGAATCAACACTTGACCTACTTTAAGTGACTCGACCTCTATGAAAGAGAGTTGATGTGTGCATTTAATCTGGGCCATTCTACAAAATTCAAATTTGCTATGGCTAGTTACTTTGCATCTAGGTGGACAAATCCAGAAGAACACAAGCAATTTGAGTTGAAGAAACTAGGCCTTGAGTATTAAACTTGAAATTGGCAAAAGCATTTTTTAATGCTTATCAAAATAATCTAGAGCATCCATTTCTTGCTTTTGTTTTCTGGTTTAGGCCAACTAGATCATTGATTTTTTATTTTTTTCAAAGTTGGGCTAAAATTGAACCTTAGAAACTCATTAGACTTTGATTTTGGTCTAAAATTTGGCAAATAAATCTCACATCTTGTTTTGGTGCTTTAAAACAAATTCATCATTTCTTTGAAGGATAAAAGTGAGCATGTGTCTTTTATGCTTCGTAATCTCTTATACAAAGTAATTTCATCTAAAAAGGTGTATGCACTTCTCTCACACTTCACGACGATCTTGAGAATCAAAAATCTTTTTGATGACATTAAGTTGCATAAAAGATTGCCTCCACACTTCAGTTTGGGAACTAAAATTGAACAAAACACTTTGTGAGTGTGAGTTAGGTATATTGCGTGTGTTCTCCCTTTGTTTCTAAATGAAGGTCGATCAAACTATGGATGTGCTTGCTCGCTATTGTTTACCTTTAGAGGGGCCTACCTAAGAGACACATCCGAAAGGAGAACTCGAAGGCGACTCCAACCGGTTTTTCATTCGGGCCGGTATATAAATGGATAAGACTAAACTATCAAGTCCTCATGGTATGTAGGCCTTAGCCATATAGTGTCATTCAGAATGGGGTACTATCGTAAAATGTATAAGAGCCCCTAGTAGGATTGATTAAAGCCTTTGGTTTTGCTGGACACTCGCAAGGTGCCATGTCCCCGATGTTGTGTCATTAAGAACCTTGTTTGTAGTTGCCAACAAGTCCATCCAACGAGTTTATCAAAGTGGTGCATTGGAACTTAGATTCCAAGAAGTTACTTGCCATGTCCGATCTTGGTTGAAATATAGAGGTTAAGACTTCATTCTTAACATACCTTTATATTTTATCCTTGGTTGCATGTAAAATCATCTCTTCTATGAAGGGCATGAGGCAAGCCCACCGAGAAAAACGTACCAATTGAGCTAGGATATTATATTGCTTGTTGAAAACACTTTGTTATCAAAACATTGGAAACAACATTCAACATCATCATCAAAATTTCAAACCCCTTAGTTAGAGAAAATACCTTTGACAAAACCCAAGAACTATTGCTTACCCTAAGGATTATGTCCTTATAGGTTTCTAAGTAATTGGGTTTACATCTTAATTTGCTCTTACAAAGGTCAACATTAGGCAACCCTTGTCATGATTTCTTGGAACTTCCACATAGCACTTTGTGGGATGAAAATAAGTTGTGACATTGGACATTCAGTTTGAAACATAATCAAGTGTCTGTTTTTGGTAAAAAGAAGTCATTAAAGAAAAGATAACAAATTTGACACCACACATGTGCTTGTTTATCTTTTTATCATCTTTCGAGAAAACATTGGTCTTTTGGGTTTGAATTACTCTTAGAGAAAAGGCATGTTCTTCACTATCTTAGCCTAGTAAACAAATCCTTCCTAGGATCATTTGGGATCAAATCGAACACTTCATCCAAATTTCAAACACTTATCAAAATCCATCCCACCAAATAGCTTTAGAGCTTTGAAAACATCATTCTAGACTTAGGTAGATCATCAAAATCAAAATCACCTCGTTTAGTTAGGTGTATGGGAATGCATCCTTTCTCATACAACTAATTAAATCAGCAATCCTTTGAACAAGTTCATCCTAAGATAACATCTTACATCTTAGGGTTTACAAGTTCATCATCCAAATCAAACCCTAAGTCTAGCATTGATCCAAAGTTCATAAACGTTCATCACTCATATCATTTTCACCCCTTTCATCCTTCATCTCATCATTGGTCCTAAGAACCTTAGAGGTCACTTTTACAACAAGGTCAAAACACAAGGAGAACATGGAATACAAACTTGATCCATACATCATGAGTAATCCGAATCAATTGAACATTCAAAGCTTTACAAAACTGATTGATTATCAAAACTCACACTTATACAATCCATACATGGGATCATTACATTCTACAAATGTCAATGGCACATCAAGTGTGAGTATGCCCAAATCAAAGATTGAAACACATTTCCCGATGTTAAATCCAAGTCCAAACCTACAAATCCACCAACCAAACAATCAATGTATGAGCCTTCAAACAAACGTCATCCCACTAAATCCCTACATGCTAAAGGAGAACGTACCAAGAACAAGTTTTTGAAACATGAATCTGGAAAAATTTGGGATGGACACATTTGCAAATCATACAAATATTCCAAGCATGAACAATGGTCAATTTCAACCTATCATGCCAAATTTGAGTGTCATCCCAAATCAGAACATTGTCCAAAATCAAACACAAGTAGACACTCCAAATCTACTTAAACACAAGCCAAATCAACTATATAATCAAGGGAGTCAAGATCGAAATCAAGAAAAAATTTGGCTAGATCAAATTGCTACACTTACCAAAATAGTTGAATCATTATGCGAAGAGACATCTCCACCACCATTACCCATATCAACATCATTCCTTGGTTTAGGGCTTCCTCCTTTACCTAGCACAAATCACTCCATCCAAATCAATCCACCTAATGCCAATCAAGTTATCACATCAAAACCTTTGAATATACCATCGACATCGCACCAACAGATGGTATCTAATCGAATGACAACATCAATCCTGAAAAATCCAAATATGGTCTGCCAAGGACCTATCACCTTGGTCATTCTGACCATTCCTATCACCTTGATCCTCCGTCGCCCTATCACACTGTCACATCTCAACCACTCATCACTACATCCAACACAATTCCAAATCTGCCACCACTACCCCAAAACCCAAACTTAGCAAGAGACAATATGACATTGTGCTAAAGTTCTCCAAGCCAACCAAAAGGCTATCCAACAATATCTAGCCACACAATAAGAAAGACAAGCTCAACAAGTGTAACAAGCCTCTCAAGCTACCCAACAAACACAAGCACAAACACAAAAAATGACAACTATTGAGAACAAGGATCAAGATCAATCCATCATTGAGCACCTTGAAGCTATGTCTACTTCATCCCATGACCAAATCAACATATGTCAAGAGTCACTTTTCGATCATGATCAAAATCCACCAACAATACCCAACAATGATCCAATTCAAGAAACGTCAACATCATTTGACCCTATGGTTAAAGACATTGGCAATCTCTCCACCGCAATTGTTGAAAACAATGTTCAAAACCTATCCATCAATGAGCACCTTGAAGATGTTTCCACCTCATTCGATGATCAACTCACCATACACCAAGAGCCACTTTTTAGTGATCTATTTCAAGGAGTGTTAGGATTATTTGATCCTATCGACATAATGCACAATCTGTTCACCTATGATCATGTTGAAAATGTCTCTACATCACCTTATGAGTTAGAGGACATATCTCAAGAATTTATTCCAAAGCAAGATCAAAATATTCCACTAAGGTCTAGCAATGGTCCTTTCCAAGACATGTTGAACCCCTTTGACCTCATGGTTACAGATACTAAAGGTGTCTTCAACTCGACACCTAATCCAAATTCACTCAAAGATCAAGAGGATATTGAGCTATTCCCCATGTCTAATGACGACATCCAAGAGCCATTTATAAGAAATCCATCCTTTGAAACTGATCCATGTCAGGAATTTGATCTAAAGCATGTCAAAAGCAACTCTGAAATCATTCAAGATCAAGAATTTGTATCTTCAAGATACTACAACAATCTAATGGACACTCTCCTATCTATGCAAGATGATCATATCCATGTAACACATACTCCTCCATCTACCCATGCGATGCTTTCTATGGATGGAAACGTAGATGATCTTCATCTAGAACAAGATTCTATTACACAAAAAGAGAAAATTATTAACTCCTACAGTCAAATTGAGTTATCAACATTAAGATTAGATATATCCCAAATTCGAACTGAGGACATCGGGTATACTGATATCCAACATTATTCGCTCAAGGAAATGAGTCAGACAGAACAATATAATCCAGATTTAGTAGAGCAGTAAATTGAAAGAATGTCACCTACGGTGGTCATTTATTAGAGAATTCATTCTAAACAAAAGCTCTCAGAACAAGCAGAATCAAAGCATGAAGGTACTACTACCACCATACTGGGGGCAACTTCATCTTAAGCAAACATCAACATAGGGAGCACGAAGAATCCTTATGATAAAACCGATGTCAATACTACAACCAGTCGCGTCATGAATCTTCACCCACCCATCACCCCATCCACGAATTGGGACCAACATCAAAGCACAAAGAATGTTATCAAATCGAAAGAAGCTGAGAAGCATAATGGACAAATCAAATACAAATGGATACCAAAGAATACAAAGAAAGATCATCCCTATCAAACTCCATCAGTCAAAGAAACTGTGGGGAAAAATAAGAAAGGGAAAAGTATCCATCAAGGATGTCTGCAAAAGCAAAAGCAGGATTTTCAAGCAACGTACAAAGTGTATCAAGCAGTTGGTCCTAATTCGATGCACACTTCCGTATCCACCCATCATTGCTCATCTTCCCAAGTTTGGAGAGTCAAAGGTTCCAAACTGTCAACCAATCCATATCTTATCCCTAAAAACACTCCATCCATGCCTCCACGCATAATATCCAATTATTACATTGACCGTGTATTGGCAACAACACTTCATCATAAGGATCTCGTATATACTCTATTGCAATGTGCACACAAAGACAAATTCAACTATGGTATCAATGATGCATCAAAAATCCCAAAGTTGCATCTAAGTGCACGCATCTTTAGCAGAAGCAACTTCTTCAGGCAGGATATCGATGGCACATTGTGACAAAAACATCTACATCAACACCACCAGGTGATTCAACATGAGCTTAAAAATATTTACAGAGAAATACAAAAAAAATCAAAAAACATGAAAATCCAAAAAAAAAAAATCAGAAAAAGGATTGAAAACAGTAAAGAAAAAAATCATCCTCCAATGAAAATCGCATGGGTGGCATTTTGGATAGGTACCATGATGAAAACCTCGGAAAAACATGCATCATGTGTAGAATCGAGTATCTATGTATGTCGGTTTAGTTGAAAGCATCTCATCCCATCCATTATAAATCGAGCATTCCATGCATCTTATCCATAATAAATCTGTTCATCCATAAACCATTGATCCAATCCATCTTTATCCATCAGCATCCATCATCCAAGTCATCTTGATCTTGATGAAGTTTGGGGCACACTTTATAGTTGCTTATGGTAAACATCTTGACATGGGTCATTTTCATTGGTACTATCCTATCCAACATTATCTGAGCCATGAAGCATTATCCAAATGAGCATTCATTATCTGAACACCTTATCTTATCACAAGATAATCCATATCCCTCCATCCATACACTTATCTGAGCATCCACCCATGACACTCCATACATTGCTAGACACTGGGGGTAGATATGTACATCTTGCTTTGAGAATAAATCTTGGTCTATGTCCTCCAACTTATGTGGCAATTCGAACATTTGGCAAACATGAAACCAAATTGGTCAAAGCAAGTGTGATCCAAAATCCAAATCACTAGCCCATGGCATATTTTTACGAGAAGACATTCCTTATCAGTCTTCATCTTTCATTGAACATCAATCTATATTAGTCGCATCTAAGTTGTACGTCAAACACCACATCAAATCATCATTTGAACATCTTTGTTTCAAAACCAAGCTTCATCAATCATGATCAATCAAATCCAATCAAAAAATCACCATCACAGATATCATTGTGTTGCTTAATCGACTATCCTTACATTGTTGTGCATCCTCAACAATGCTGGCTCATCATCAATCCTCATCAATCGAATCCTTGCATTGTTGTGTATCCTCAACAATGTTATCATCATCATCAATCCATCGACCTGATCAATCAACCTTAGCTTGGTTTTCAGCAAAATCCCAAACAGAGAACTGATATCATCACACACATCCAAATCGTCAAAATCATGTGAAAAATCCAAAAACATTCATAAAAGCCGAAAAACATCAAAAACATTGAAATCTGAACTACATCGTCTCTGAGCTTAAACGTAGGCAAGGCTATTCTTTGATCAGCCCCTGAGACATCAAAATCCAAAACATCAAAAAAATCAAAAAATCAAAACATTTGTAAAAAAATCTCAAAAACACCAAAAAAATAGCCCTCAAACATTTCAAAACATCAAAAACATCCAACATTTGAAAAAATCCATCCATCCTCACCGCTTTATCCGCAATAATCAATCATCCATAATAAACTGATCATTACCTTCATCCTTTCGCAAACAAACAAAACAACTCATAGCAATTTAATAAAAATCAATCTTCAATCAGAAAATCAAAAGTGAACAACACTTAAAACAAAAATCAAACTCTTGATTATTTTCGACATGTCAAGAAAACCTTTATATCAACAAATTTCATCAATCAACTTCTTCTATCAAATCATCATCATCCTATTTAATGCATGTCCTAGGATATATCGCTCTGACAATGGGCATCATTTTGGATATCACCTTGGATTCTTATCCTATCAAAACAAATCCCTTTGTCTAGAGGTATGAAGAACATTGGCTTGTTTGCATATTTGATCT